>FIZR01005541.1:0-39445 GCA_900060175.1 Ferrisia virgata
TAGCCATTGAGGGAATTTTGCATTTTCATGGTTTAGGTCTGATATGGTTATGTTGCTAATCTCCAGTACTGATACAAAATCTTTTATTAGGGTTACATTGTACAAATTACGGTTTGTGATGTATGAATAAATAGTAGTTCTGGTAGGGTTTGTTGAGTCTGATACCGCAGACGCAAGAAATTTCAATCTCTTTTTCAAGAAACGTTCACCCTTCAATTTTCAATATATGCAACATATTTATATAACTATTTTTTTCTGATGGCATTCGATTATATCTACCTTGCGGATTTTGGCAACCTATTATACCAGACACTACGAATCATTTACACTACATCATCATATGGTAGTCTGATTGTATGATACGCGCAGCACCAAACCAATGTGGAAAGAGGGTGCTTTTACCGTCAGTTAAGTACAGAACGCTTTATCGTGTAAAATAAATTATCACCAGACGCACTCCGACTATATAGGTATACACGAGTTACGTTACACGTTATACAAGATACAATTTCCAACTCAGCGATACATAAAGACCCACTCGGGTAGTCCATTTAGAGTGAACTTTAATTAACTATCCGGCGAAACATATCAACTACATAGCGTGGAACTCGTCGGCAGTAATTTGAAATTACATCCCTTTGCCATGGACGGAAACGTCGATATGAGCCCGAGTTATTTTAAAGTATAAAATCCAACGGACATTTTCGTTTTGAAAATACACGTCATCGGTACGAAATTAATTTATACCGGTGACTTTAGCAAATGCTGCTGGTTTTCGTTTATTGGTGTAAAATAGCGATACGAAAGTCAAAACGTGCCCGTTATTATTAGACTGCTCGATTTCGTCACACGAACGTGTAAACTCTGCTGTAACCCCTACTCTCTATGCTACCCTCACGTCTGTCTTTCCTCAGTCTTCACCTTACCTTGTCATTTACAACTCGAATGTATGTAGAAGAAAGAGGGTAGTTTCCATCATCAATTTGAAAAGTTATCGAGAATATTTCGAAAAGAAAAACGTCCCGAGTTTGAATTGGTGGTAGGTGGGTAGGTAGGTAGGTAGGTAGGTAGGTAGGTAGAAAGGTATATTGCATATATTACAACGTAGCTGGTTTCACGTTCCTCTCTACACTTACTCGTACCATACGCAACATGAAATTTTTCAGTTAGGAAAATTTTCTTTCGCCTATTCCTATTCGTTAATAAAAATCGAACATGTACCTTTAGTGAATGGTTGGGTGCGTGTCGTGCTTGGTGTTGAATGTTACTATACATTACAAAATAGGTATACAATATACAATGTGCATGTACGTCAGATCGATGCGCGCGTACTAGAGAAAAATTCGCGCGTAGCGTCATATCAAATAAATTTTTCACCGCATAAAGATAATTTTTCGCCATAGTCGTCGCGCTGTACGTGCAATATATGTACGTAGCGAATAAATTACTGCGGTAAATTTTAACAACGTACAGATCACAGCACGTTTTATGCACGTACTATACGACTATACACGAGCGAGATTTACTAAAATGATCGTATATCCCTTTCATTTATGACGTCGACATCGTAGTCGTAATCGTAGTCAACAACATCATACGTACGCTCCAACAAAAGCCAACAAAATGGCAACCCTTGTTTATTTATTTTTTTATTTTTTTTCAATCGCACCAGTCCTTCGATACCGATAAATCTAATATAATTTAATCCCACTACGCCGATAATTTTGAAAGATTTCGTCTTTCGCTCGTTGCTAGTGCTACCTGTTTGCGTAGGTATAATACGTATACGATACGTTCAGACAGAATACGCGTTATAGTAGATAGGTTTAGGTATACAACCTGCAGAGCGTATTACAATGTCCAAAAATAGGTATCGTTATATTGCCCCTCAACCCTCACCCTTTCTACTTTTACCTGACATTATCCAACCTGTAGCATGCCAACGATCGTTTTCGCGTGTACCCAGCTAACTGATCGCGTGACAGATATTTTCAAAAACTAATCGAACAATGTAAATAATAATTTAATGCTCGATTTTGTCCTTCCCCCCCCCCCTGTATTCCGCTCACTCGACTCCTTCTTCGGCGCCTTTTTGCCAATATACACTACCTACAAGTAGGTATATTATATATACGTATACATGGGAGCTTCGCACAATACGGTTCGATGTAGTAAACACAGTAGATATATTGTGCAACACGAAACGAAAAAAGAAAAAAAAACCTATTCTATATATATATATACATATATATGTGCCTTTTCAATGAACGTGACATTTTTATAATACGCACCTAAGCTTACAAGTTATAACGTGATAAAAAAAATATCTGATGCTAGAAGTACTTCGAAAGGGCTAATTTATTCCATGCGATCTTTAACGAGCAATGCAAGCAATGCAAATTTATGCACATGATGGAGTTTTCAAAAAAAGTTCAAAAGTGGACAATGATGATAAATTTGACTCATTTATGAATGAGCACCAAGCACTTGGGCAGATGAACAAAACGTAAAATGAAAAATTATTAGATACCTTCATTCAAACGAGAGGTGGTGGCTGATAATCCTCCACATTTATGAAATCATACCAAACTGAGATAGAAGGATGAAATAAATTTAATTTCACAGAAAAAACAAAAAAAAAAGGCTCCTTCTATAAATAATCGTTACTATACAAGATGCCCCCGTCTCTATATTATGGACCCTCTTCAACCAGTAACGATACAACACATACCTACCGAGTCTATATATAGATATATATGTTTGATTGACCTCTAAATTGAAGGGGCCGAGATAAACTGATATGAAAAATTTTTTTCTTGAAAATTTTTCAACATATTCAACTCCCTTATTCAGAATAACTTTTATAGATGGAATACTGGTATTAAAACCAGAGGTTGATGGCTGCACACATAATGATAGAAATAATCGAAAAAACGTGTTTTAAAATGTGCAATTTTCATAGTTTTTGTTTGAAAGATTGGAAATTTTTTATTTTTAGAAAAATATGAACGCGTTGTGATGTACAAACGAATTTATGGAAGAGTCCGGCACGGTCCTGAGAACCTCAAAATAATCATACCTCATCATATCAGAATAAAAAAATATTTTGTTTCTTTTTTTAGAAATTTTTTTTTTTTAAACTTCAATCGAGTATGACTTCGTATCTAAGAAAGATAGGGCGATGGGATTGCCACCACTGAAAAGATAGAATTTGATTCATCCAATGACACTTATAATAACTATACGCCATGAGAATAAATTTTCGATATTTTAAACAAAAACTGCGAAAACTGAACATTTTAAAATAAGTCTTTTTCGATTATTTTGATCATTACGTGTTCAGCCATCAACCTATCAAGACACATGACCACACATCATAACATTATACATAAAATGATCTCTTTTCTAGTTTAAACCGCAGCATTCTATGTATAACGCTTATTCTAGAAAATGGAGTTGAATATGCTGAAAAATTTTCATATCAGTATATCTCGGCTCCTTCAATTCACAGGCCAGCAAACATACACACATAGACTCGATATGTGTTGTATAGTTACTGGTGAAAGGTGGTCCATATCGAGACAGGACACCCTCTATAAATAGTCTGATTTTCTATGCAATATTGTCAATGAAAATCTGGCTATCACGGTCCATGGGGTCTGTGAAGACCACTTAGACCATTTTCGGCGATGCGACGTCAGATATTTGTTTTTTAGCCGTATTTTCTAGGTTATATTGTCAATGAAAAGCAAACTATTTCGATCTATCGACTAAAGACTGATAAGGGGGTAAGTGTGAGTAGGTAATACTTATCAACAAAATCTGATCTATGATCCTAAAAGATCATTAAGACCATTTTTGGCGATGTCAGATATTCATTTCAAAGGTCTTCAATACGTTGAGAAAAAATTTCACCTATTGAAGTTGATTTGCAGTCGTTTTAAATCATTTCGAAAATCTTGGAGAAAAGGGTCCGCTTAATGCTTAGAAAATACAATAGAACAATTTGCAGGATTTTATTGATTTTTAAAATCTTGAAAGTAGGGCTGGCGAAAAGAGGGTGCAAAAGAAACGATCAATAACCTACAAATATTTTAGAAAATTTGTAAAATTAAAACCAATTTAAAATTACTAAAATTCGAATTGATTTTGTTGTTCAGAGTCTCAAAGGCAAGCCTTATAATTTTGTTTTGGCTTTACGAATATTCCTTAAATTAGCACGCTGAACTGGCCCACTGGGTTTTTCGAAAATTTTCTATTAGACTTTTCAAAACTGGTTCGAGCTATTCTTATCAAAAAATACGAAAGGTTTTGGTTTAAGTAAAGTTCGTGAACAATGACGGATTACAAGTTAAAACCCTTCTAACATAGCCGCAAAATGCACAAAAATGGAACTTTGCTAGACCACTGTGGTAAAAACGATCTGATCACTAATCCTCAATCCAGAAGAGGGAAAAAGGAAACGATTTAGCTGGGGCGCCATTTTTAAGACCCCTTCCCCCTTTAGGAACAACCCCCTTCCTTCACATACTTCCTACGTCGGTTCTAATCATCATATTAAAATTTTGTTTGAACTTAAATCATAGCCCAAAGAAAGTTAAACATTTTTTGTTATTACAAAAATTTTGAATAAAAGACTCGTCTCCAGAACATCAATTTTCCAAAAAAATGTCAAAATAGTGTTCAATTTTCGGTTTTTTGAAATTTTTGAGAAAAACAAGGGTAATTATTGAAACCTATTGAATGAGTTAATTTAAAAAAGGACCCCCCCCCCCCACTTTTCAGAATTTCATTTATGCGAGTAAAGTAAGTGAAACCTATATCGTCTGAAAGATACAGGGTAAACCATTTTTGTGCCCCATGGGCTGACACCCCTCACTCTCACTCTTTTCAGAATCGGTTCGTATCGATTCTCGAGGCCAATATTCGACGGTAAATAGGGCGTAAAAATAAAAAATTTCGACATTTGTATTTTTTTCACAAAAATCACCAAATAAATATTGTCAAGTTGAACTCTGGTAGAATCAACGAATCGCAACTTACGTTAGTGTAGAGAAACTCATATCTCACTTTCCAACATGCGCAACTATATTTCAAAATTATGGATACCAAAAAAAAAAAAATAATAAAAAAAATAAAGAAAAACTTACAAAAAAGTTGACTTAATTTACGATTTTCAAAAGGAAGTAAACAAACAGAAGACGAATTTACGACTTTCTGTTGAAATTTGCGAAAAGAATCATGATTGTGAAGCACCTCCTCCCTTCAAATAAATTTTACTGCTTTATAAGGGCAAGAAAGATATAAACGATAATTACCATTTTACTGCTTTTTGTAGCAAATAACCCTAAAACCTTGACTTAATAAAAATTTATTTACAATGCGAAGGTTTTCTTTTAAACAGAAAATTGTCATTAATTTTTAGCTAGTTCTGTTTTCGTATTAAGGGCAGTTTCTCATCGTACATACCTTTACGCACTGAGAACATTTAAAGAATAATATTACGACAGAAGTGGAAATACAATGCATTTCAATTTACGATGCTGAAATCAACTACATAGTAAAAGTCTTCCTTTATTTCAACTGGTATACCAGCTGATCAATTTTAATCATTCCGGAAAAGTCTCGAGCTAAAATTTTCTATCGAGAACACACCATGAGATTTCGGAAAACTATCAACGCCCAGAGCTTCTCCTGATTCCAGTTTAGTAGATAATGTATTCAAAAGTGGTAATACACTTGAGCAAACGTTGATGTCAAAATATTCAAATTTTGGATTTTTCTTAATTTCATTTCACCCTTTCTGATTTCTCCGTCAGTGTGCTGCTTTCAAAGTAAAACCATTTTTTTTAAATGTTCATTTTCTAAATTATTATGGCAGTAATACTTTTTTTTAAAAAAATCTCCATTAACGATAAAAGTAAATAAAAAGTCATCGACTTGGAAGAAACTTGAATCCTTCCACTTTAACCCCTGCGGAACGATAACAACGAAATGAGCAACTCGATCAAGTAGGTGTACCTTTACCTATATTTAAACCTACGTATATAGACATAGACCTACGCGAAACCATGCATAGTATACCTTTAGTACGTATTTAAAGCATCAGATTGTAGCGAATATTACACTAAACAGAAAATTTATCGGTTCACTACGGAGGGATGAAATTTATCGCGTGAAATTTACGCGGCAACAACAACAATATATACCTACGTAACTTACGTCTGATATAAAAATTAGCTTAATCCAAGCTTAAACCAACTACATCAAAAAACGTTTTACTTATCTGACGAAATTTACGAGTAACGGAAAATCCTCGAGATTAGAAGGAAATAAAATTTTACTCGTTGATAATACGAACGAAGAAGCCAAGCAAGGTTAAATTTCGAGATCAATACGTGGGTGTAAACCAAAAAAAGACCAACCGACTACAACGCTACCACCCATCGACGATGAATTTTGCGAGCCCATCGCGGAGGTGACGACGCGAACAGGAGCTGTTCTTCGTATATCGTGGCTAATTTCAAAAAGCCTGCGAAACTTATGTAAGAAACTATAAAACCCTTTGCGAGCTGTGAAAACTAATCGTACACTTTACCCACACCCACGTATGGTATATTATTAGGCAGGTAATCGGCATCCAGTAAAATTTACTTTTACCACCTATCTACGTGATGTCCGCCAGGTAAGCAATTTTCTACGTCGTCGTAATTTTTTTTCTTCTTCACTTTGTTCTGCGCCAAAATGCCAAATGAAAAGCGACACCGATAAAATACGTTTCAGCAACTGAGTCATTAATAAAATACCGACCGCCTCAAAGCTCCTGAGAATTTCTAGCTCGAGATTTCAGTCTCATTTTCGACATTTTCCCCGTCATTGTACCTCTCTATATACCTACGCTGTCCCTTTTCAACTGTGAACTTATCTCACCTTGTTTGTTCTCCATAAATGTTTAATTTTTTCTCCTTAAATCATCGGAAATTGGTATTTGCGTAAGTTTCATCGTTTATAATTTACTGCAGTGGGTTTCTCCACTCAGCTAGAATAAGCTCTTATTTCTTATCGAAAAATTAGAAAAAGATTAATGTACTTTTTTCGCATTCCAATTTCCGTTCCTATTTATTAATTGCAGGAAAAATACCACCTTCGTAAAGTAGTATCTACAACGTAACTACTGAGGGGAGTTTAAGGCCATGAAAGGTGTTTCGTTACTCAAGAAATCAAATTTTTAATGTTTGCTCGTTCGTGCGTTTCATTTTCTAATAATTTTTCTACGATAAATTATGTGATCTCAGGTACTCCAGAAAAAAAGGGAAACATTTTCAATTCACTTACACCTCATTCAAATGTTTTCAGTCAAAACTAAAATTTAAATAAAAAATAATTTTAAATCATCTACATATTTGTAACACATAAATAGATGTACATCGTACCTAATTTTATTTTAAAAAGTACCAAAAAAATGAAATATTTCTCCACCTCAAATAAAAAAAAAAAAAAAAAAAAACTGTTCACAAATATCAGTTTTAGATATTTTCATACCTCCTACGATTTACTTACAAAAAGTAATCTGTGAATTTTCAATATCACGTCTCGCCCACCAAGTTTATGTAAAAAGTAATCAACATCAACTATCAAAATAAAAATCTAACAGATGAAACTTTTTGATAAACGAGCGACAAATTTATTCAGGAAAACTATAAACGCGTATCAAATATAACATACAATAGTGTATTTATCTCCTATAAATAAGGATATACAATACACCCACATAATCTGTCTGCCTACATCGCTGATGGATTTTCATACTATTTTCGAACAAAAATTTAATTTAACAATTAATTCTTTTTTTCGAGTATCAACGATAGTGAAATACGTGGCTGAAACGTAATAGAATTTGATACGATATTTTATCTGATAAACTAATCGTCGAATTTAAACAATTCGTTCAACTTTGCAAAGGATAAAAGCTCGCCCACAAATCAAAAGTTGAACGGGTGTCGGAGCTCAAGTATTTGGATGTTTGGGTACATTAAATAGAATGACGTAAAATCAAGTGGTGCGTTCGATGCTCCGTATAAATAGTTGGAAAAAAAGCATGCTTGAACAGAATCGATAATAAGATAATACGCCTACTACTGTGCAGTTTTTTGCTCGTTTTCTATTGAAAAAAAAAAAAAAAAAAAAAAAAAAACATAGCGTACAAATTGATAGCAATTTTAGGTGAAGTGTTAAAATTCGATTTACAATGATAGGCTGTCTGGCAATGAGATAATTCGAATCGTCAACCGATGCGAAGACTAACCGCTGAATGTTCATGGACCAAACACGAAGCTATAGAACGAATTATAAAAATTTAAGATTTTGTTAATTCGTTATCAATAATGATTTTGTAGTGTGTTTTTAAATAGCAGCAATGCAGATAACGCAATAATTAAATGGGCTTCTGTACGACCAAAATAACTCATTATGTTATCTTTGTGAAAATATTAAAATATTAATTTTTTTTCGACTAATTCTTTACAAATTCAACTTTGAACATTAATTTATTTACGCTGTAATCGGGTCATTAAGTATTGTTTGACAGTAAAAAAATAGATATTATAGTTTGAAATGGTGAAATAAAATTATGCTTGGTAAAAAGTATTTGAAAAGTGTGACAGGATACGGTTGTGTAAAATTTCAAGAAGTAGGACATGAATGGTCGTGTATACAGGAGATGTCACATTCTTGGGACTACAATTGGGATATGCATTTCAATCACATTATTTCAATTACAATAGTATTGATGTTATTCAGTAAATTTCATGGCACAGATGAACTGTCGTATTCAATGAAAATTATAACATATGCTGTAACGATAATAAAGCAAATGAATCAAATTTCTTTGAATAGATTACAGTTAAAGGTGATACAAAGGAAACTATGTCGGTTTTGAGATTTATAACATATACAGCTACGAAAAATACAACGAAAAACAAATGCATCAATAAAGGTAAAGGTTGAACAAATTCGATGAAGAGTTTACTCACTTTCTTGCGGAGAGATCAATTTAAAATATAATACACCCAATGTATTTATCAGAAAATAACTATCAATTCCTCGAATTTGAAACGAAAACACAAAGATATTATAAAACGATTACCAATTAAAAGAAAATTTTGATAAATAACACATTTATGGACATAAATGATTTGATAGTAACCAAGTAACAAACCAACACACCGCTAGAAAACTTGCGCTTTAAGTTGAACTTACGCTGCGAAAAAAAAAATCACTGATTATGGAAAATTAACAGTGTAGCCAAATTAAAAAAAAATTAAATTAAATCAACTTTTATAGTTCAAGTTATGATTTTATCTGTTAGGTGGCGTTTATATTTATTTTGAAATTTACTGATAAAACCTAAAACTACAAATAAAGTCAATAAAATTATTTTGTATTAAAATTAAAATATGCCCGCGAAAAGATAAGTTCATCTACTTAGTTCATTCGGCTGAGCTTATTCCTTTTTCAGGATTTATTATATTTTGAGTGTTGAATTTTGAGCTAGTACTTATTAGATGAAAATTGCTTGTGTAATTGTTTTCTTGGTTAGTTGTTTATAGTGTCTTTTTTAATTTTCGCCGCAAAGAAGTGTACTCACATTTTCCTCAGTTACAGTTTGGTTTCCTTTTTCAGTAAAATTAATAACATAAAATGGAAATGGAAGATGATTTCATGGACGATGAGCTGATGAACGTAAATATGCCTTCAGCTCAAGACGTAAGTTATCTTGAATTTCACATACTGTATTCAAGGTGTAAAACTTTCACTATCGTATGTTTCAGTTGAGACCTGAATGGAAGAGACCTCCTGTAAAAGATCTTAATCCTGAAAAAGATGCCATTACTTTTCAACAGCTTACCATTGATCACATACAAGGTATGGTTTTAAACTTTTCTTTTGTTATTCTCATTATATCATTGTGTTACACTGTCGGATTTCACAGGTGATTCATACAAAGGAATGCCAGGACCACAAGATAATAATGTTCCCATATTCAGAGTATTTGGCCTTACTATGGATGGTAATTCAGTGTGCTGTCACATACACGGATTTTCACCTTATTTTTATGTTGACGCTCCTGCAAACTTTAAACCTGAACATTGTCAACAGTTCAAGGTAAATTTCATTATGCTGTAGCAACAGATAAATTGAATTCTAAACTGGCATTCAATTTTAGAATGCTTTGGATTCACAACTCTCTAAAGAGATAAAGGATTGTTCTTCGGGAGCAGTTCTGATGGTGGAAATTGTCCAAAAGAAGAGTTTAGTTGGCTATTGGGGTGATAATTTCGATAATTTTTTAAAAATTACCGTTAAATTGCCGAATTACGTAGGAATAGCAAAGCGATTATTTTCTAAGGGTATTTCAATACCTCCAAATCCTCATCATCATTTTGAATGTTATGAAACTAATATAGATTTTGATATCAGGTATGTTTGCATGAAATCAGTCTCTCTTTTAAGAATTCTAATTTAAATTATACATCCCACAGATTCATGGTAGACTGCGATATTGTTGGTTGCAATTGGATAGAACTACCTGCTGGTAAATGGTTTAGAAGAAAATTCAACACAAATCCAAAGAATACTTCGTTATGTCAGATAGAAGTTGATATATCTTATGAAAATATTATATCTCATGCTCCCGAAGGAGAATGGAGTAAAGTTGCGCCTTTTCGTATTTTGAGTTTCGATATTGAGTGTGCTGGCCGTGCTGGTATGAATCATTTAATCGTTTGTCTGTACGAAATTAAAAGGAATATTAATGATGTGGTTAATTTACCAGGTTTATTTCCTGAGCCGAAAATTGATCCAGTTATTCAAATTGCGAACGTAGTCAGTTGTCATGGTAAAGCTGAAAGGATTATAACTAATGTTTTTACTTTGAAATCTTGTGATCCTATAGTTGGCTGTGATGTTATTAGTTTTGAGTCTGAAAAAGATATGTTAAAGGTGAGCTATTCACATGTTATCATTACAGAATCAAATCCTTAATCGAATACTGTTACAGAGATGGGCTGAATTCGTCAGAGACGTTGACCCAGATGTTATTACCGGATATAACATTAACAATTTCGATTTACCCTATTTAATAGATAGAGCGAACCACATAAAAGTTGATGATTTCACTTTACTCGGTCGCGAAAGAAATAAAAAGTACGTACAATCAGAATTTCTTATTTAAACTTTCACCAACTAATCACTTTTTTTTGTACAGATCTGTGGTTAAAAGTCATACCATTCAAAGTAAACAAATGGGTAAAAGGGTAATTAAGAGCATCAACAGTGAAGGAAGAATGGTTTTTGATTTGTTTCTGGTAAATATTCTTCTGCATCTGAAGTTTTGTAAAGTATTATTTCTATGTGTTTTATATTTTTCATACGTAGGTCATTTGTCACGAATATAAATTGCGCTCGTATTCCTTGAATTCGGTCAGTTCTCATTTCTTGGGCGAGCAAAAAGAAGATGTACACTTCAGTATTATTACAACATTACAAAATGGAAACGCTCAAACGAGAAGGAGGTGCTTATCAAATTATGTAAGAAAATGTTTATGCATAATTTCTCATTTGCATTTTGTTTTTAGATTAGCGGTTTATTGTTTGAAAGATGCTCAGCTACCGTTAAAACTTATGGAAAAATTGATGTGTTTCATCAATTATATGGAAATGGCTCGTGTAACTGGGGTACCTCTCGATTGTTTGGTCACGCGAGGACAACAAATCAAAGTTGTTTCTCAATTATTGAGAAAAGTAGGTAAAACATAATAATATATTTTTATAATGTAGCCTCCTACTACAAATCTATCTTTTTTAGAGTAAAGAAAAAAACTATGTGATGCCAGTTTATCATAGTGAAGGTGGTGGTGATGAACAATTCGAAGGTGCAACTGTTATTGAACCAATAAGAGGATACTATTCTCAACCTATTGTCACATTAGATTTCAATTCACTATATCCCAGTATCATGATTGCCCATAATTTATGTTATACTACGTTAATAAAACCTCATGCTAAGGATAAATTGGGGTAAGGCGATTTCCATGACACCTGTAGCTAATTTTCATACTACAATTTTCAATTTTCTGAAATATTTTGTTTAGTTTAAGTCCAGATCAAATTACTGAAACTCCGGCAGGACATTTATTCGTGAAAAGTACAACGTTAAAAGGTTTATTGCCGGAAATTTTGGAGCATTTGTTGAGCGCCCGTAAAAAAGCTAAAACAGATTTGAAAAATGAAAGTGATCCTTTTAAAAGAATGGTATTGGATGGTAGACAGCTTGCTTTGAAAATTAGCGCTAATTCAGTTTATGGTTTTACTGGTGCCCAAGTTGGAAAACTCCCTTGTCTGGAAATTTCAGCTGTGAGTATTCAAATTTTATTACATTCAGATAACTTGATGCAATATTGATTTTATATTCTTTTAGAGTGTTACGGCCTATGGTAGAACTATGATTGAAAAAACGAAGCAAGAAATTGAACAGCGTTATCGTATTGAAAATGGTTATGAGCATAATGCTACGGTAATTTTGACGATTATCTCAACTAAAATTGATAATTTACTAAAAAGCATTTATTATAGGTTATTTACGGCGATACTGATTCCGTAATGGTAAATTTTTATGTAAATTCCGTTGAGGATGGGATGAAAATAGGAGCTGATGCTGCTACATTTGTGTCTGAGAAATTTATAAAACCTATTAAAATTGAATTTGAAAAGGTAATACTTTTTTCATCTATCCGAAAAAAGCACCCTTGAATTGGTTTCCCTATTCAAAATGTAAAAATATTTTCAGGTCTACTTTCCCTATTTATTAATTAACAAAAAAAGATACGCTGGTTTATACTTTACTAAACCTGAAAAATATGATAAAATGGACTGCAAAGGACTGGAAACTGTTAGGCGTGATAATTGTCCATTGGTAGCTAATGTAATGAATACGTGTTTGAATAAACTCTTAATCGAAAGGTAATGTCACTGAATTTGATTACCAAGGCATGAATGTGTGTTTTTTTATTAATCTGTTTTTTCGCAGGGACCCTGATGACGCTCTGGCCTATGCAAAGCAAATAATCAGTGATTTATTATGCAACAGGATTGATATTTCACAATTAGTCATCACCAAAGAATTGACTAAAAATGAATACGCTGCGAAACAAGCTCACGTTGAATTAGCTAAAAAAATGGAAAAGCGTGATAAAGGTACAGCTCCGAAACTTGGAGATCGTGTGCCATACGTTTTAATTACCGGTACCAAAGGAACTCCGGCGTATATGAAAGCAGAAGTAAATATTAAACGATATGGCATCTCTTCAATTATAAATAGCCTCAAGTATGCACTAAAAAATGAAGCTATAACGTACTTTTTCGCAGGATCCCATCTACGTGTTGGAAAATAGTATTCCGATAGATACGACTTATTATTTGGAAAATCAACTGTCAAAACCGTTGTTGAGAATATTTTCACCTATTTTGGGTGATAAAGCTGAATCTCTTTTGTTAAGTAAGTTACGAAGAAAAGGGTCCTAGGAAAGTGTTAGTATTTTTTCACTTCTTTTTTCCAACAAATTTTTAGGAGGCGATCATACGAGAACAAAGACTATAGTAACTTCGAGAGTAGGTGCTCTCTCTGCCTTCACCAAGAAACGAGAAGTTTGTATCGGGTGTAAATCTGTACTTCCTGCCAATTCTCAGCATAGTGCTCTTTGTCAACACTGCCTTCCTAAGGAGTCCATTTTATACCAACAAGAAATGAAGAAGTAAAAAATTTGCAGTCTGATAATAGCCAGTTGAAGAATTCTTATTAACAATTGTGTTTTTCAGGATGAACGATTTGGAAATATCGTTTTGTCGTTTATGGACACAATGTCAAAACTGTCAAGGGAGCCTTCATGAAGAAGTATTGTGTACCAGGTAATTTATGATTTAATTGTAATACCGCAGGATTTGTATAACAATTGTTCCTTCCTTGTTTTAGCCGAGATTGTCCAATATTTTATATGCGGAAAAAAGTTCAGTTAGATCTCGCTGCCCAAGATAAAATGGTACAACGTTTTGGAGAACCATAATATATCCCTTCAATTTTGCTTGCTTTAAAAAGATTTTAAAATAATTTTACAATGAGATATTATAAGTTATTCAATAAACAAAATGATTTTGTAGTGGTGTTTAAAATGTTTATTTATAACTGTACATTAATCTTAACGTATAAAAACCGATTTTACATTATTCTGTAATTTGAATGAGGTTTTTGGCTTAAATAAGGTCAGCAACTGAAAAGAAAAAATTATTAGCAAATATGCAGAAATCATGGGTATCATAAACAAAATATTTCCTACCGTTCATTGGCATTTCATCAATTTGCGTGGAATAGTACTGTTCAATGTCACGTAAAATTCTAATATCGTCACTTTTGACAAAATTAATAGCAACACCCTTACGTCCAAAACGACCTGATCGACCGATTCTAAAGTAAACATAATCATTTAATATCGGATGAAAAAATTAATAATTCAATTACATACAAAATTCTTACCTGTGAATGTACAATTCACGACTGTTGGGTAAATCGTAATTAATTACCAAGGAAACTTGTTGTACATCGATTCCTCGTGCCCATACATCGGTAGTGATGAGAACTCGACTAAAAATTTATCATATCAGTTTTTATTCAAAAATAACGGAAATAAGTAAAGTTCTCTTTTATACCTTTGGGCGGAACGAAATTCTTTCATGATGGCATCTCTTTCTTTTTGAGGCATATCACCATGCATGGAACTTACTGTAAAGTTGGCTTCTCTCATTTTTTCCGATAACCAGTCGACCTACAAATCAGATGAATATGAGTATACTACATACTGTGTTTCGGAAATTGAAAATGTAAAAGATATACTTGCCTTCCTTTTAGTATTACAAAAAATGACCGCTTGTGTGATAGTCAAAGTGTCATATAAGTCGCATAAAGTGTCGAATTTCCATTCTTCACGTTCTACAGCGACGAAAAACTGTTTGATACCTTCCAAAGTCAATTCATCACTGAAAAAATACATGTTTATTACAGTTGAAATAAATTTCATATTAGAAAAACCTATTCATTAGAAGAATACATACCGTTTGACTAATATTCTAATAGGATCCGTCATGAATTTACTGGTCATTTCTAAAATTTCGTGGGGCAATGTAGCAGAAATTAGCACCACCTAAAAAGTAATATATCAAATTTCATCATCAACAAGAACACTCGAACAATTTTCGGAAAAAATTTAGGTCACAAACCTGAGTGGCAGGAGGTAAATATCTATAAACATCATAAATTTGTTCTTTGAATCCTTTATTCAACATTTCGTCAGCTTCGTCCAATACCAACATTTTTATATTTCGGGTTCTCAATACACGTCGTCTTATCATATCTGTACAAAAACATCGCTTGTGCATAAGGAAAAAGTTTTTATAACACAAACTGAAAAACTTCGTAACTTACCAAAAACACGTCCGGGAGTACCAGATACAACATGTTGCCCATAATCGAGCTTTCTTAAATCTTCCCCTAAAGCTGTACCACCAATACAGGCATGACACTGAACATTCATGAAATCTCCGAGGGCCAAAACCACCTAAACATTTCATTGTAAAAAGTTCAAATCTACGAACCAATTCAACAATACAATAAATAGTACATATGTCTGCGGGAATACCTTTTGAATTTGACAAGCAAGTTCCCGAGTTGGCGATAGACACAAAACTTGAACATCTCTAACTTGCATGTCAATGGATTGGAGAATAGCAATACTGAAAGTGGCTGTTTTACCAGTTCCAGACTGCGCCTGGGCAATTACATCCCTTCCTTTAACGATGGGTTTTATAGCTCTCTGCTGAATTGCTGAAGGTTTTTCAAAACCTATTTACAAAAAAATGGGATTAAAATTCATGCGATAGCGAATATTACAAATGATGATGCGAAACATCAATTACAAAACTATTTGTTCATTTTAAGGTTCAAAATTTCTGCTGCTTACCATATCCGTATATACCGCGAATCAAATCTTCGCGAAGGCCCATTTGGTCGAACGTAGAAAGAACTTCAACATCTTCACTTGTTTCAAATTCAACATTTGATAGATCTTCTGTCATAGGACGTTTCGCCATCTTAAATTTGAGTAACTTGATAAACGTAATAAATAATTAATTCAACTAATTGCGTACAAACTTTTAACACAACATGCTGTAAAGTTATTATTAAATAAACGATAAAACAGAAGCACAGAAATGGAGTCGGCACAGTTAAAAATCTTCAGATGTACATTTTCAATTGTAATTAACACAGACAAACAAACACAGTCGCAAGTTTTCTTTTTCACCAGTAGATGGCATTAATTGCAGATTATGTAGATTTGTGTTTTAATTTTAAAAATAACCTTGGAATTAACAAAAATTTTATCAATCTTATCAATTTTTAATTTTTGCTCATCATTTTCAGTTTGATTGATATTAAGAATGATAATCTTTTTCGGATTGAATTTAATTAAAAAATATGGTAAAAATGTTCGCGTAATTAGTGAAAATTTATTAAATATTATTTCACCCTTTACAATCAAACAATATTCAGTATCTAGTCGATTGTTTTATTGCGAAATGTCTGTGGATGCATCGAAAACTTCAAATGGCATTTTCAACTTCACCACGGATCGTTTTCAAGGAGTAATTGTCAAGGATGAAGCAGAATTCTCATGTGATGTAGAACATTTTTCTAATAAACTGAAATATTCGCTAGAAAAATGGATTAACGATCGTGTTAAAACGGTGTGGTTTTACATATCTCTTCAACATTCCGTGTTCATACCTATTTTGACTAAAAATGAATTTGTCTTTCACCGAGTGAATGACGCTTCAGGCGAGACTTTAGTTTTATGCAGGTGGTTGCCAAAAGATGAACCAAAAACGATACCTCCGTACGCCCATACGATGGTAGGTATAGGAGGAATAGTTGTAAATTCTAAAAACGAATTACTGACTGTGTACCAATCATATGGAAAATATGAAACTTGGAAACTTCCCGGTGGTTACGTCGAACCTCGAGAAAATTTGCCTGACGCGGTCATACGAGAAGTGGAAGAAGAAACTGGCATTAAAACAAAGTTCAAGTCTTGTGTTCTATTTCGACACACACATCAGGCTAATTTTGATTGTTCAGATTTATACTTCATCACAGTTTTAGAGCCATTGAGTGAAGAACTTTACGAATCATCGAAGGAGGTTTTGAAAGTGAAATGGATGCCAGTCGACGAATTTCTAAATCATCAAAATGTTCACGAACTCAATAAGTTTTTCATTCAAACTTATTTACAACAAAAAGAAAATAATATAACTATTGCAATACATGATGGAATTCATCCAATAACTAAAAAACCGTTCACTCTTTATTACGCCTCTTCAAAAAATCAAAGTTCGTAAAATCGTAAATTTATTGGAAAAAGTTGCTATATGCTGCCCAAAAATTGTGTTACCAGTTTTAGTTTAGAATTATGTTAAATCTGAAAAATATAAAATTAGAGATATTTGCATGTATGTATATTTATGTACATTATGTTATTTTAATTGAAAGTGTTCTAAGTGTTTTAACTTACTGAAAAATTGTTTTACAAAAAATTTTTAATTTGATAGTTACTACGCGATGGTGATGTTTTTTTTAAATTAAATACTGCTGAAGCGGATTGTATTACAGATTTATTTATGTTTTTAGTTTAATTGTTATAAGTCACTATTCTAAAGGACATAACCTTCACAGTGACATTTTTTTATATCCCAATTTTTCGAATAAAATATCATCTTTTTTTGGTGCTGGATTATCGGAAGTTAAAAGTTTTTCTCCATAAAAAATTGAATTAGCTCCCACCAAGAAACACATAGCTTGTAATTCTTCGGACATGTTTTCTCTGCCAGCTGATAAACGAATGTACGATTTTGGCATCATGATACGTGCAACGCCTATGGTACGAATGAATTCGAAAGGATCAATGTCATCAACATGTTCTAAAGGAGTTCCGGGAATTTTAATCAACTGGTTGATAGGAACTGATTCTGGCTGAGTTTCAAGATTAGCCAAAGTAACCAACATTTTCAAACGATCTTCCGTTGTTTCTCCCATTCCAAGAATACCTCCACAGCACACTTTAATATCAGCATTTCTCACGTGTTCTAATGTTTGAATTCTATTTTCAAATGTCCTCGTCGTTATGATTTTATTATAATACTCTGGAGAGGTATCAATATTATGATTATAATAATCCAAACCGGCATCTTTCAAGGCAGTGGCATGTTCTTGTTTAAGCAATCCTAAGGTAACACATGTTTCCATACCAAGTTTTTTCACTTCTTTTACCATTTCGCAAACTTGCGGCAAAGTTTTGGAAGTTGGACCTCTCCACGCCGCTCCCATACAAAATCTCGTGCTACCACTAGCTTTTGCCGCTTTCGCTGCTTCTATTACTTTCGACATATCCATTAGCGGTTCGCTTTTAATGTCAGTTTTGTAATGTATTGACTGTGGGCAATAGGAACAATTTTCAGGACATTTTCCCGTTTTTATGCTTAGTAGAGTACTAATTTGGATGGTTTCAGCATCGAAATTCTCTCGATGGACAGTTTGCGCTTTATAAAACAATTCTGGTAAAGAAAGATTGAATATTTTCGATGCTTGGACAACGCTCCATTTTCCAGACATAATTACGACCTACCCGGAAATTTTTCTGAAATCAAATAAAAAATGATATTTTTTCACAAGAAGGGTAAGAAATTTATTAATTTTTGCTCCGATAGTTACGAGTCATTGAAATTGTGAAATTCTTTCACATTAATTTTTCCATGTGAAGATGACCAATTTTCTTGGAAAAATTTTATCATAAAATTTATTATCGGTGAAAAATTGTTTCATTTATTATTTCACTTCATTATTAGAAATTTCATAAAAAATGAATTCAAATTACCTGCAGAGTTTTTTCAGAATGGTGTAACTAGACGTCTTACGAACAAATTAATACAATGAATTGGTAGGTACTTGAATGTTCACAAATTTTCCACCATAATTTCTCAAGAAATCTTTAACGAATGTTTCCAAACTTTTTTGAAACTGGTAACTGGTGTTCGAGAGATTGTAATTGAAAATACTATTTCAGTTTGAAAGATTAAACTCTTCGTTTCCATTTTTTATCTTCAGATTTCTTTTAACCAAGTAACTGTGTAACCTCTAAAATTATCATAACCCGTTATATCGAATCGATGTATTTTATCAAAATATAGTGCGGCATTGCTAATGCTTAATTGAGTTACATCTTGAACTCTCCAATGTTGAATTTACAGTAGGTAGTTTTTTGATAATTTTTATGAAATGTTAACTCATATCTTAAAATGCAATGATTAATGGGACACAGTAGGACGGTTGTACGATGTGAAAAAACAGAAAAGGTTTCATTCATTTTCCATAATTAAATTCCAATCGTATCGTATTAAATAGGTAACTAAAATGTGATAAAATGACCATCAATTCCACGAAATTGTGTTCATAGGCAAAAAAATTCTTCGTAAATGTTCGCACTTATTGGTGCGTTTTTATAATACCTAATCAATATTGATTATCTGTTATGTATCTCATTACATCGTAAAAATAATTTTTTAAATGATCTATAAAAAGTGTTTTTTTTTTCATAATCTTTGACTTATCGTGCCTTCTTCTTGTAATTGAAATTTATTCCAGTTATGCAAGAAGCATTATTCTGCCTATCTGTGAGTAATTTAAAATCATACAAATTTTACTTCCGAGGAGTAGATAGTTACTTTAGTTGATATATAATATTCTAAACGTAATACTTAACCAATTATATAGTTTCTTGGGCATTAACCTAATTATTGTAATTATCATTTGCGCTGATAGATTGAACATTTCCCAAGTACGAAAAATATCCCAATGCATCTTTTATAGTTGACAGAGATAAATATAGCCATGTAAGTCATATTATTTAGATACAGCTGTGTTCATATTTCATTGAATTATTTCTCGAAATCGGAGAGCTGGTTATTTAATGTTTGGTCGAATTTTTCGACAATTTTTTTTCTCTACTAAAAAACATTCTTACGTTAAAACAGCTGTTTTCCATTTTCTAATCAAGTTCCCGTCAACAGTTAACGAATCAGAACACCCGTATCATTTTGTAAAAATTTGTTTCAAGTATTACGGAATCAAATTATTTGTTTACATGAAACTGGAAAAATCTCATTACAATGAGTACTCAAGTGTCTAATCATATGTAAAGTATCGTAAATGAGCTCGCTAAATCAGCCAAATTTGTTGATTAGAATCAAAAAGACTAAGTAATTTATCATTGAAATTTACAAAGGCCTAATCCTCGTGCAGATATAGAACACTTGATCTTGATCAAACGAACTCATTAAATCGAGCATGATTTACTCAGGAAATTAAATATATTCAATTATTTTCTTAATGTACGAATAGAAAAATGCATATGGAAAATGTTTTCCTGTCAGATTATGCAGTTTTGGTATTGATAGCTCATTGGCAGGATAAAATTACATGACTGAAGTATACAGAAAAATTCTGTCTTCGCAGAGTATAGACATCATCATTCAAGTGTTTTAATCCTGATTATTGTTTATGCACAATAGAATGACTATTTAAAATTAGGTGTACACGATGCTTTAGTTTGTTTGCCAACATGATAATGTACAATATCCGGTAAAACATAATTCCATTGGAATTTTATTTGCAGTGAGATTAAGCTGATGTATCAATAAAAGCTCGTGATTTGACTCCCACGTTCAGTCGAAAGTAAATTCGCTGTCACTCTGAATTGAGAAAACGTATGTTGATAAATGTTTTGCCTAACGCAAATTTCAAGGCATATTTCATATTAGTCATTATACTGTGCACCTTTGGTTAGGCACATTCAAGATTACACGATCACTTATCCATTACCCATACTTATTACGATGTACATGTGTTTTAAACGAGAATTAAAAAGAAATGTTTTCAATCCCTTCTTCGAATTTTTGAAAGATCGAAATTGAATTAAAAAAATATTTTGAAAGAATAATCGAGTATTTCGTATTCGTTATCAAGTTGGCACGCGCAAATACCCAATGAGTTATCAAAAAGAATTTTCAATAATGAACCGATAAACCAAGCTACATGCTCATATTGGAAAATCTATGTACCTATTCTATAAATATTTTGGTCTAAATATAAACCACCGTGAATAGGACTACCTAGGGTTAACATAAACATGTTTTTTGTACGTATGCGTAATTATATAGTATGTGATATATGCAATAAACCAAGTGAAAAAATAAATCAATATCTAGTTAAACATAGAATTCAAGTAATTAAAAAAATAGTTTTTCTTTTTGATAAGTGATAACTCAGATAATTCTTTCCCAATTGTACATATTTCTCAGATTTGAATTAAAAATGAAACTGAAATATGTATATTATAATGAGTCTAACAGAGTAAGAACATTTTATGTACGTGATTATAATTATTGCATCTTTCAAAAGTGATGTTATGAACATGGGATATCCGGCGGCAATATAGTCCTTTCTATTCTTAGATTCATTAATTAGGTTATAAAATCCTATACAAGGGCTATACGCACGTACACACTACACACAGTAGCCGATTGATTGTCATTAATTTCATTGAATGAATAATGATCCATAGAATTATCGAAAAGAGATATAATACCATTCGATGAATTTGAAAAAGCTCCTGGGCTATTTCTTTGTTTAGAATACTTTTAAGAATGCGACCTTCTTGCTGTAGTATAAACATTATCAACACGGAGACTGGAAAAATTATGGACTTAATGAAACAGACATACTTTGAAACCAGTTACTATGCGAACTGGTATTGCGATTTTAGGTCTGACGTATTTATATCTATATTGCAAGTTTATACAAGTTTGCTATACGGATGGAAAGTGTATTACAGATTTTATTCGTTTAGGTACATACTATGTACACATGTTTACTCAAATAGTTACAACAGTACGTTGTATGTTCTACGTGGAATTTCTACGACGAAAAATCTAAACAACAACGAATACCTAATTAATGACTGATGAATGATGAACTTAAAAATTAAAAAACATCCAACAATTTTTTTCAATGAAATCAAGTCACAGTTTGTTGGTATTGTGAGAGAATTACGTAAAAATGGCAGGAAAAATCAAATCTTGTATTGTACTTGTATGAAAATTTTACCTTTGAATTTGAAATGAAAATAGCTAAAAATTGTGAAATTAAAATGATATAATTTATGAAATTAAATATTTAGGTTACAGGTAGAATAATCGAGCAAATACTTAAGGAAAATAGAGCGATACCCTTGTAATCAACGAATGCACAGGTTCAGTGTACTAAATTGTTATGCCCAATTGTGGTATTGTGTATTATTGATGAAAACACTCCTATAATGTGTTTATGATACTCAGTGGAAAAATATTTATCGTTATCAATTTTTTCTATTAAGGGCGAAAATATTTATTGGAGAAAGAATTCAAAATCAACAGAATATTTTCCTATGAATCACGTATATACTTGGTGTTATGCTATTCACGATTCATGTGCACAAATCAAAAATTTCTCATTACAAAAAATTCAATTTTTTGAAACCTAAGCAAAACTAAATTTATTTGATACAATACAAACTTACTAGTGATTGATGTTTCTAACAAGATTTATTAATGCACAGCTGTACAGTGTACACACACTGGGTACAGATTATTGTGGAAATTATTGAAAGATCAAGTTGATGAAATGAAGTGAAGCCACAAACATAAACGAAAATGATTGAAAGTGATGGATTTTCTCCAATAATTTGTCTCGAAGGGAATTGTAGTTTTCCAGTTTCAGGTTCAATCAAATAAATAAAAAAATGGAGAAAATGTCCGAAGTATTTAAGCATTATAATTTTCATACAGCTTACGATAACAAAAAATTGTGAGCCATCAAATATGGGCACCTACTTCTAGTTATCTACTCACAGTGAGTTAATTTTTCACTTTTATCGAACCACTCAAATTAAATCGCAATGAACAATTTTGTTACAGTGCGATGTCAGATTAATCTTATCACATATCATATACCTTACAAGCAGTACCTCCGTACTTTCAAAACTAACATTTTAAACAAGTTGAAAAAAGGCCAAAGAACCCGCTACAACCAATCCAAACAAATTACACCCATCTTCACATTGTCAAGCCAGCTTACGTTGAAGAAAAACATTTGCATACTCAGTTAGTACGGTGTAAAAAAAATAAAACCAAAAATATTTCACTTTCTTAGAATTAGATTCTAATATTATTAAATTCTATGTTAATTTTCTGGCATGCTGAAAATTCTCAGAAACGCAAATTCCGCTACTGCCAAAACTTCTTCCCAAACGATTCAACTTACCGAGTTATCAATTTAATAAATTTGCGTTTTAAAAAAAGCCACCTTTGCCATTCGATCATTTTCTATCATCTTCGTCGGATCCAGCTGAGAGCTCGAGGATCGAATAATCGTAAAGATTAAGCACGCATTCTCATTATGATTATAAAATCGTGTAATTTCAAGCTAACGTTAAATGATTGTGATAAGACTTGACTAACATGAAAAAAAATCCTATTTCGATATAATTTATTACAAGTCGTGTGGTTCTGCTGTAATATAGTTGCAATGACATGCCACTGAAGATTTTACATTTGCGTTTTTCCTATTCGATTACTAAATACCCATCAGACAGGTTTTCTTATTTCACGGATGTGCAGCTTCTAAGCACGTAGAGTAGTGTGAC
Source organism: Ferrisia virgata (assembly GCA_900060175.1). NCBI lineage: Eukaryota > Metazoa > Arthropoda > Insecta > Hemiptera > Pseudococcidae > Ferrisia > Ferrisia virgata. The sequence continues at coordinate 23,898 of FIZR01005541.1, forward strand.
TGTGAAACGATTAATTGTAAAAATACGCGTATGAAAAATCCAGCTAAAAAGCAATAAATTTTAAATTACGTGTTTTTATACCACACACACACACACACAAATGAGATGAGTTTATGTGCTTGGTTACTTGCTTCGGATAATCTCATAGACTCAAGACTGCATGAAAAATCTTTGTAATTGATTAATTTACGTCTTGAACTGAAATAAGATGTATTTAATAATTCCTCGTTCGCATTGTATATTTAAAAATAATTTTATATAAAAATTAAAAAAAAAAAAATAAGAAAAAAGAAACAATTTACAACGTATTAAGTTCTTAACAAAGCTGCCAAACGTAACCTAACTTAGTAGCTTGTAGCTAACACTACCAATATAAGCGTATTGTTAACAAATCGTACACGATCATTTAAACATATTTATACAAAATCAAAAATAAATAACACCTTAAAAAATAAACAAAAAAGTAGTTTGAAAGTTCAATAGAAAAGGTAAGTAATGGATATTATTTTTAAAACAATACACGTATAAATTTTCCCAGGCAATAAGAGTATTTCATGAAGTAGAAAAAAGGAAGGCATAGGCAACGGGTAAAAATTTTTAAATACAAATGAAGTGAAATATTTAAAAAGCATGAATGATGTTGAAACAGTAAAAGTAAATCTGGAAGAAACATGCGAGTTTAAATTGTCTTACAATTCATTACAAAAAATAAAAACAAAAAAAATAACAGAAATAAAAACAAAACAAAGTAAAATAAAAAACGAAAAAAATGATAAAAATTAAATTAAGTATGGCACATTAGACGAAGTTCAAGATAACACAGCTATACACAATTATGTTTTTGATACAGAAACGACCAATTGTTTAAATAACATAATGTTTTTCTTTCTGATTTATAATCAATATGGTAAATGCGTAAATAAGTATGATAGTACTGATAATTTCAATCTCTAGATCCGCAAAATTAATAACCTCGGTACATTTTATTTTAATGCTAAAAAAGAAGTGATTTCATCACAGAAATACATCACCGGGATTACATCTGAATTTAACGAAGTTCCTGTATCATTATCAACATCAAAAATTTATAAAAATAAAAACAAAATTAATTAACGAGATACAATCCTTTGACCTGTTGAAAAAAGAACGAGTCGTAATTTGATTTGTTCACGAGATCATTTAAATTGAAGAGAAAAAAAATGATCATTAATATTTTAATTTTAAAAGCCATCAAAAAAACACCTCAGGATATTCACCAAGAACAAGATATCATAAGTAAAAACAATTTTTATTTGGACAAGAGAAAAGAAAAAATGGCAGCAATGGATGCTCGGTCAACTTGAGTAATCGAACAAACCATACCAAATCAAGCCACAAAAGGCGTTTTCAAGTTCCTGAGCGATAGTACTTAATTACCAATATAACTGAACGTTAGAAAGAAATCTCATATCGATCGAATACATGATTCAATCCTACTGCAAGGAAAAAATCTCTCCGAGTTATTTATAGAATTCTTTTCTACAAAGAAGGATTAACAAAATAGCGGTATTCCATGTTGAAACACCTATTACCAGTGATTTAAAAAGTAGGTAATTATTAATTAATTTGAAATTACGACTCGTTTTGTAATTCAGAATTTAACATGGACATGATGCACTGATAAAGTCAAAAGTCGACGTACGTCAAGGAGTAATAAATTTATACACTCTTAACAAGAACCTTAGACTATGCATATTTTACACTTACATGAATAATGGACGTACACAATACTTGACATAATCACAAACAATTAAGCTCAAAATTAATACGTAATCTCGTACTCGAACATTATAAAAAAACGATTTTTCTTTTATCTTACGCAGGAACATTCGTATTTAAATCACGTGATGATCTTCGTATATATATTTCAAACATATTTAATTAAGTAGGCACTTATTATGATTGACACATATATCGGAATATTTTACAATATCAATATTTCTTACAGACATAAAAAAATTATTTCGAGTACGTGGTGGTCAATATAAATTTCCAATAAGATGTCTAATTCAGGTTAACAAAAGCAATAACTTGACATGTAAACACATCAAAGTAAAAATATATGCATGTAAAAATGATATGTCGATTACTAATTTAAAACAGGCACAAGTAGATATTCACAAAGGCTAGCTTTTTATAAGTAATAAAATAAAATGTAATTTTCTCTTTTTAATAAAAATATAATATCACAGAAATTTCTATAATACAGTTATGAAATATTTTACAAAAATATTGCAATAATGAAAAATTGTTGAAATATCAAGACTGTGAATACAAATAATTATTAAATTTAAATGGAATTTTTATTAAAAAGTAAATAATGTTTACGTACTTAGCATTCAAGTGACTAGAAAACTTTAAATAATATTTAGGAATAAAGAACTGAAATTTTTTCAAATGTATTTTTACTTATTGTGGAAAACATAGCCAGTTTAATCAGAACTTGAATAATTTAATTATTATTGATTTAAAATGAAGTGAAAAATGAAGTTTGAGGAAAACAGTACGTACAAGTTGTTTTAAAAATGATTACGAGCAATTTTTAAATAGATTTTTTGAGCGTTTTGATAGGTATGTTGAAAACCTGATTACTTATATTTTATATTCGTGTATGGCAATTTTAATAGTTAGATGAAGAATTACACAGCAAGAGCTTTCAATAAAATTCAATTTTAATCTAATTTAGGAAAAATATTTATCAAAATATTAGTCAATTCAATTTTCACTTTTTGAAAAATTTTATAAGAAAATGGTAAAAAGATAAAGCGTTACGCTTACTTCTAATTTGATAACTACGATGAATTTTTGAACCGTTCTTTACATTTAAAATTACAAAACTTGAAATCAGGTATTTTCATTCGGCATGAATTGCGTCATTTTTATAAATTTTGTTAGTTCTTCTTCCCTGACCGAAGTTTTTTTCAACGAATCTTGGGAAAAGAAAAACATATAAAAGTGTGTTTTTTTAAAACCAACTTCACTTGTCTAAAATTTTTCAAAATCTAGTAAAAATTCGGATTCCTTGGTAAACGATGTAACTTCCTCCTCATGTATTTAACTTTATTAAATAATATATAAAATTTTTTTAATATTTAAAGTTGAAGACCATCTGTCATGGAGAATTAAATTTAAAGATTATGATATATTACCAGTTTTCAAACATCATTTCATCTACGTGATCAATTAATTCAAAATATTTCATTAAATTAATCAAAAACCAAGATCTAATTAATTCAATAGTTCATTTTAATTATATTTTTGTTCGATCACGCGGAAATAATATTCGTATCAAAGTCGATTCAAATAAAAATATCATATTCTTCACGTTTTTTAAAAAAAGTTCGATAAATTGAACAATGATTTTTTTCATAGGTGATGACGAAAAGAGAATTTCTAGTGTTGAAACTTTTGATCGTCTAATAAATTTTACAAGGTGAGAACAATCTACAGTTTCTTGCTTTCAATCTCGTGAGTATTAACAATTTTCGGCATCATTTGAGTTAGTACAACTAACGCGACAAAACATTTTAAAGAATACATAAATGAAATTCCAAGAAACCCTTGAAAATAAATTTTCAGTAGTACTATAATGTACTTCGATTCTCCTATCTAGTTTAAATACGTATACTGTAAATATACAAGGATATAATCTCGGAATTCCTTCATATCAATTTCACGAACTGTACTATCAATTTCATATTTTAAAGCGAGCAAAACCCCGTTGGATCTAATTCAGTTTAAATGCTAAATTGGATGGAATGAAAGAGTGTTTCGATGCAATTCATAGTAGTTTCACAACTTTGAGAGAGAGCTGAAGTTTTCACTCGGGGAACTCAAGCCTGCTATCCGTTTATCATTACAATCCATGAGAAATTCAGCGAGAAAATATAATCAAATCAATTTGTCTCAACTTCAATACTTGGTAGGTTAGTTTTTTAGTGAGAGCATAAACGGTTTTTAAGAAAAACTTTGTGCTGGCTGTGTTAATTCATGAAACAAATTCATAGGATTCAAATAAGTATCTCTAAAATTTCAGTTCTTTACTGAAACGCGCACCATAAAAGTTTCAAAAGGAAAAAAAGAGAGAAAACATTTCAAACTAATTTAACAACAAAAAAATTACGACGTTTTATAAGTTCGTTAATCGATTAGAAAAAAGAACTATAAGTAATTCAAATTGTAATGATGATTTTGACGCGTACTTATGATATGGCGCCATAATTAGTCATTTTGAAATCATTTTCCACGCATTAAATGAAACGCTATTATCGATGGTTGAAAAATCCATAAAGGTGAGGGGGAAGCATCAGGTCTAAACGACTATTTATTGTACATTCGATACATCCAAATATTTAATGTAAATTTTCGGTGGCAATTTAATTTTACTTGGAAGCGATAAATAATTCGAACAAATTAGCTTTTTGACGCTGAAACAAATTATGGTGCGATATGCGGTGGTAATTTTGATAATGATAGAGTAAAATTTAGTAGATAAAATAATTAAAAAATAGGATAAAACATTGGTCGAAAATCTTCGGATCTTTTACATACACATTTTAAAACGTACGAAAAGATAAAACTCGGTAAGGACATCGTCAAAAAAACCGTAATTTAAGGAACCGTTGAAAAATTATTACAAAATTTAAAATACGTATGAAAAAATTCGAACCTCAATTCGTATAGCATCCACTACTGGATCGACTGGTATCTCTATCGGTGTCTAAATCCAAATCAATACAATCGGTACTGTTTTGATCGGCTTCTGAAAGTTTGTTTAGATGATCGATTTCGTTACTATCGGTCCAAGATTGGATAGTAGCTTGGTAAGTAATATTTTTTTCTTCACCAGGAATAACTTTCGGTACATTGAATTTGGCTGGTAAAACAACCTCAACTTTCTTCATTTGTTGACATTTATAGAATCCTTTTTTACCGAAGAATATAAATGAAGCCAAAAGCATTGAGCATCCTACAAAACTCAATGCAATTTTCAAAAATGTCGATAATGTACCAGTATTCATGCAATCGACCGAATAAGCCGTAGACCAAGAACCGAGATAGTATTTCACATCGGTAACGTTAGATTCGTCTTTGTTTTTAGCACGAACAAAGAAAGTGTATACCCCTGGAGAAGTCTCCTCTTTGCATGGTACTTTTAGCTCGACTCTGTGAGCCGACGTTTCAAATATATCTACAGTAGCATCTTTGTTAGGTTCATCGAATTGCACTTTAACATCGTAAACAGGATTTGGACCGGCCAGAATTGTAGGTGGTCCCCATTTAAGTTCAACATACATCGAATTTAACCTGTTTGATGTTAAATTAGCGATTTGTCCAGGAATGCCGATTTTCGTATGTAAAGCCAGCGGTTCGGTCGTAGAACAAAATGCTGTACATGCTACAACCCTAACGTGATACAAATCGTAGCTTTTTAGTCCAGTCAATACTACGCTGGTTTCGTTAACGATTGTTTTATCATTATTGTAATATACTTCGTAATGATCCAATAATCCGTTCAAACTGATAGGTGCCTCCCATTTAATGACCGCAGTCGAGTCGGTAATATTAAATACTTCAACTTTGATGTTCTTCATTTCTGGAGCACCATCTTGGGTGCGATTATATAAAGGTTCGCTTGGAGGTCCTACACCTTTATCAGTGATCATAGCTATTGATATTTTGTAAATTGTAAATGGCAGTAAATTGGTTATATTGGCTTGATCAGTGATCCCATCTCCTGGAACCAAATACGTTTTCTCAGTTTCTCGGCAAGTATTCAGGTCATTTTTGGAAACCGGACAGTAAGTGATACTGAATCCTTTGAGATCTTCGGCACGTTCATGGCAATCCAATTTCCATCGCAAATCGATATAATGCGCACCCAATTGACTGATCCAAACATTTTTTATTTTATAGACAGCATTACGAATAACGGTGCATAAAGCCCATACCATACCGCTGCTGGAATTATTCGAATTGATACTAATTGCGTATTGAAAAGCATTCTTATTATGCTTTGGAGAAACATGATCAGATGAATTGGCTTCTTTATGCTCCCATTCAAGAAAATTAGTACACGGATAAGGATAACCTCGATTACTTTGACATGAAAAAACGGTAATATCTTTGATATTACGGTTAGTATTATTTGGTAATTTCCAAATTAGTCTATAATTATTTCCAGTATCAACTTTGGAGATGAATACGGGTTCTGGTAAAATATCTTGTTTCCGGGGTAAAAATACTACAGAAGAATAGGATGCCTCACCGATCGCATTGACTGATGTAATATGGAATCGATAAGCGTTAAATGAAAGATTATCGAATTTTGCATAGGTTTTTTCAACTAGCGAAGGTTTAATCCTTACTTTGACGTTGTCTTCAAAAACTTCGATTTTGTAACGGAACTCATCGCCGTTCTGTTTTTCTATGGGGATTTGTTTCCAATAAATCAGTACTTCCCGATGATTTTCATGGTTACTGAAAATTTCAAAACTACCAGGATCAGTTTCAGGTGATTCGTACGGTAAACATGGAAGGGTTTTTGCGATCATAGGAGTAGGTTTCGACCAATACTCTGGCCCTGCTACCGCAGTTTTCACACTGATCCTAAAATCGTACCAGGTATTCGCAAATAACTTAGTTATAGTAATTCGTCTTGTTTCATTGGCTTTTTCAACCAATTTGTCACTCAAATATAAAATTTTCCAATCTTTCATAAGATTACACGTATAATTAACGTTATAAACGAGCCCTTTATCGTATAAATCTAGTATACCGATATTCCATTCTAAATAAATACTTTCGTTGGTTTTACTCAGTATTGCCGCGTTAGTTAGTGGGGCGGGTTCAATGTACGCGTAATGATGAATTTTTTTAGTCTGAGAAGAATTTCCGAATTTATTTGAGCCACTTATATGAATATACAGATACTCAAAAAATCTTCTGTACTGAGGATTTGTACTTAACGTCCATTCGCAAGATCTTTCTCGATGAACTGGACACCAATTCGGCGAATTTTTACTATTTTTTAGCGTATAAAATATGGAATAATTTGTTTTAACTCCGTTATTTGGCTCTTGCCATTCGCAGCTGAAAGCTTCCCAATGGTGACTGGTGCATTTGATATTAGTGACTTCGTTTGGTTTTCTGCCGACTACAACAGCGTTCAAGCAAACCAACCTTTCTGATGGCTCGTTTGTCGGGGCCATTTCTAAGCTATTAGCGGACCCATAATATGTCAAATTGCTTGCCCCACGCATATCCAATGTACAATAGAAGTATTCTATATCAATACTGACAGGTAGGTTCGTCATATATAATCTGGCCGTCGTTACATTCATTACAGTTACATATACATTATCGACTTTGTGGTCGCCTTTTTTGAATATTATATCTTCAGCAGTGTAATTACTAACGGAAGTGTTATTCATGTCCAACGTACAGTAAATCTCTAAAGGTGTTCCGTACTCTATGGTGATATCTCCCCGTGGAACTGTCCATCCTGGGGTTTCTACTCCACTGCCGAAGCATCTTTGATTAGAGTTCGAATCACCGGTAGCGAATAGGACAGTTACGCAGAACTTTAGAAGGCACACAAGAATGCTAAATGGCTTTAGCAGCGACATTCGTGCATTATAGTGGTATCATTGTAAAAAATACCTTATGAACGATGGGTTTTTCGTCATTCCTGAAAATGGATGAAAAAGTATATTAAAATTACGGAAATCAAAGTGCAAACAATACAATATTGAAATATGCATCTACATTATCACGATACGAAAATAAATGTAATCTATAACATGGCCATAAATTCGACACTTCATACGAACTTGAAAATTAACGTGGGTAGCCCAGCGGTGGGCGTCATACAGTGAAATTTTTCAAATAAAAAGAGTGATAATCTTTTTTCAAACTTTAATGTTGTGTAATCATCGAAAAAAGATCAATTGGAGGAAGATTTTAGATCTTTTATATCAGTATGATATCGATAATCACAATCTCCAATTCAACAAAAATCTACAGACTTCGTGAGAAATGCGTATTTTGGATCAAGTTTTTCAGAAAAATTTCTTAATCTTACGTAATTAAGTAAATAAATATTCATTTCATAAAAAAAAATAGTAAGAAAATTGAAAAACAAATGAAAAGTAACTGATAAGAGAAAGCATGTTATCACTGGTGATCAATAGACATTTTTTTACTTTTCAAAAGTTAAAGTTAACGTTCAATTTACGTTTACACAATAAAATTCAAATTGACTGACCACTTGGAGAAAGATCGGTGACATTAAGTAAATCTGCAATGTAATTCGATTGAAACTGGGAAAAAAATAGGCCAAGTATAAACATCACACCTATCAGATTTACTGTTGGAAATTTCTCAAAATCAGTAAGAACTGCATAAGACAATGAAAATACAATTACAGCATGCAATTTTTCATTACCTCTTACATTACTACCAAAAGAAAGAATAAAGAGTTGTTAGCAATATTGATGATCATACTATGTAATACTTTGTTTATCAGAAAATTGAAATTCCAAGAACTAGTTCCAGACGATGTCTCACTCGTTAATACTAAACAACCTTCAGAGAATTTCAAATCTTGTGAAAATGTACAAATGTACGTAATACGGCTTTGCTTACCGAAAATAATTCATTCCGTTAATGTGAAACTTCCATATTGCCGTTAATTATTCACAGTTCAACTTTAATGAGAGCTTTTAAATTTTTACAACGAAATATATTCAAAACAACGCAACTGATTTATCACAACATATGCACAATTACGTACGATATTAACAAACACACACTGCTCATTCATCCGAACACACTGAAAATACGTTATTCGAATGCGCACATAAACTGTAAACGCGAAACACGAGTTTCTACACTTACATCGGTTTGGAACTTCAATTCATCGAATCGATGTTCAAGTGGAGGGAGATTATGGGAATATCGCAACGTTGAATTGGTTCGTGCGGTTGTGGACTGTCGACTGTGGCTGCTCAAAATAACTAGTACTAAGTAAATTAAAGTTGATCATGCATTGTTCAATTTCTTTAAAATCATTTTCTCAAACGATTTTTTGCAATTCATATAAAATTAATGCTAGACCACAGTGAATATTCATCGTTTATCTTTCCTCGCCTTTTCTTTCATGGTCAATATGATTAATCCTTGATCACGTTTATTATCGTCGTTCTCTAGAATCTCACTTCTCTCACCACAGTTATGACAATTTTAAATCATTTCATTCAGCAACACATATTCCCATCATTGAGTGAAAACGTTCAACACATAAGTGCATCGTACTCTTTGAGCAAAAAAAAAATAATTTTATACATATGTATTTGATACAGCGAACAGTATATACACATTTATACAAGTACAGTTCATCATAAAATCAAATTTTAAATTCTTTATACTTTTTAGTGGATTTTTCTTGAGTTTGCGGTTTCTTTCGTTTCGCCTGTAAAACATTGGTTATTTTTTAGAATTTATACACAGAAATTTCACACCAAGACAAATAAAAACATTGGCGAAAATTACCTTTTGTCTAGAAATATGCTCAGCAACTACATCAGATAAATCTTCCTTTTGTAATTGAGACTGCTGTTCTTTAATTTGTTCTTCATAACGAGCAGCCATAGCTTCAGTATCAACCAAGTCCAATTCGGACGGGTCTAGAGCTAATTCAACGGTGCCAGGTCCTTCAGGACGTTTTGTACCGATGGGTCCACCCGGTACACTAGGTACATCGTAAATATGGGTAGATCCCATCATACCGCTTACTTTATCTACCTTTTTCTCAGGTAACACTTGGAATAATGCGGGTGTTTCACCTCTGAAGACATTGAAAATGAATTAATAAATAATGTGAAATAATTTCGATTTTCATTTCTGATGGATACTAACCCCTCCATTTCACATTCAATTTTACGTTTCCTCAATTCGATTATATCAGGAGTATGAATACCGGCTGGAATAGATGCCATGCCAGAAGGTGTGACAAGACCTTCAGCAGGAGTAACCATACCGGTTTCATCTGGCTCTTCTGCACCCTCTCCTTCCTCTTCCTCCTCTTCTTCACTTTCTTCTTCAGATTCAGATTCTAATTCGCCCCAAATTGATTTGTCAACCTCATATTCTATTTCTGGAATCTATAAAATTTTCTTATTACAAGAGTGGAAATCTATTAAGTAAATATTTCAAATAAAATTAAAGTACTTTTGGAGCAGAGGTCTGAATACCAAATACGTCTCCATACAATGGTTTACCAGTTTCATCAACTGGTGGTTTTCCCCAACCTCCAGCATGATATCCAAATGAACAGCCGTCTGGAATAGGTGCGTTTAAGCCTGGGATTTTTAAACTAGGGTAAGATGGCGGAGGTCCATAACGTTGCATAGCAATCAACCACGGAGGTGGTACCTTTGAACAGAGAAAAAATTTATTTATTTTTCCGAAAATTTACGCCAACAGCAACCAAATAAGCAGTAAAACATACTTTATGGGCATGTGGTCCAACTGGCATCCCTAAAGCGGTTCTCAGTTCATCTGATAAGTCACCGGGTTTTTTCTCTCGTAGCCTAGTTTCGTATTCTTTACCTTCGTAATATAAATCCCCATGAATAGTTAGTTTGGGTTTAGTTTGCCATCTGAAATACAATATATAAACGGTTTCAATGCGTTTTATATAAAATTATGAAATTAAGCGCCTAAGTGATACATACTTGAAAAATGCATCGTGTAATTTCTGATAATCAATATCTATTTTTCCCAACTTTGGTCTAGCCTTTTCTCTCATTCTAGCTTTTAGAGCCTTCTGTTCATCTTTTTCTGTTAAAGCAGACCGCATCTCCATGATACCTGTTTTCTTGATAAAATGTGGTAGCTCAAAGGGTGGTTTCTCTATTCCTCGTTTTCCTTGAAGGTACTGAAATCAAACGTTAGACTTGAATAACGAAAATATCGACAAATGAATGAATAAATTTTAAACAATTACTTTTCGTTTGAAACACCAATGTCTGGGCACCGGTACAGTATTTCGGTGTGCTTTCAGTTGAACCAATAATTTAGGATCTCTGGCAGTAACATCATGCATTTCAACAACATCAGGTCTACTAACAAGCTGTTTCAATTCAGCTACACTCAATCGAGTAAGCTTTTTTAATTTTCGTTTTGATAATTTCTCTTTTTTATCGCCGTCTTGTTTTCCCTGAAAACACGAATTCATGTTTTGCAAGAAAACGAAATAAGGAGTACAGATTTTCACTGCATTCATTCTCTCACAAACCAACATTTCAAGAAATAATCTCCACATGCATATATTAAATTAACATTAAATTGCTAACCTCTTCTTCGTCAAACTCATCAGGTAATTTCGGAACTTTTTTAAACTCGGTCAATTCTTTACTTTTAGCACCCAATTCCTGAGCTAATTTCATTTCTCTTGAAATATCCACGATCGGCTGAGTTTTCATTTCCGATTCTGGTATTTTAAAATGTTCTAAGATCTTAGCGTACTGTCTATACTGAGGATGCAATTGATTCATATTTACTGTTTCTTGAACGTATCTGCAAACAAATATTAATTGACAAGAAGATGAGTTTTAAGATACGTAGGTGAAATAAAATAAATAAATAACTAACTCGACTTCAATTTCTGGATCTTTCCCTTTGTCATCGAGCTTATCATGACCATTGATTTGATTTTCTTTATTTTGTTGCTGAGATTGACGCTTTTTCTTTTTCCTTTTCTTTCTTTTACGTTTTTTATCTTCTTTTTTCTCTTGAGTTTTAGACTTGACTGCTTTACTATTCACTTCTTCATCTGCTTCATCATCATCTTCATCATCCTCGGCATCGCTATAAATACCAAGTGGGCGTTTTTCTTCCTCCGCTTCTTGTTCTTCATGGACTAAACACAACACAGGCATAAAAAATATAAATTTATAACACTGTATGCCAATTATTAAATGATTGATGCTTAGCGCATAAGCGATCTACCAATATTTAATTGCTCTTCTTCTGAACCAATCTGTTTCGCACGCTCAGATTTTAAATCCAGAGCTTTTTCTAAAGCTACCGGAAAACGAATCTGGGAATCTCCGGGAGCACCTTCTTCCTCATTTTCGTATTCGGGTTCTCTAGGAGGTTCTTCGAATTCTTGAAAATGCTGCTGTTGATGTTGTTCGTGCTGTTGTTGGTGTTGTTGGTGCTGCATTTGTTGATGGTGAAGATGATGATGATAAGCTTCTGGATCAAAATGTTGCTCCTCCATCAGCCCGGGAATCGGATGCATACCGGGATGTAATCCATGCATTCCAGGGATCATTCCATCCATTGTGTCCAAAGTACAGATTTTTCAGGGAACTACACACTTGAAAATGTAAAATGATCTTTCATCAATTTAAAGTAACTTGATACCGAAAAATAGAGTATATACTTACAAAACGTATCTTTTTAAAGATATGATACAAGTTGGGATAATGGTAAAATCATTCCGATGTTTTATGACACTAAAATTATGATTATAGAATGATTCCAACTGTTCAACTCTTCAATAGACGAATAAGAGATTTGACTGAATTCTCTCGATACGAGAAATCATTATTTTAATTAGAAATAATAATAAAATTACACACGATAAAAACAAAAATCAAAAATTTGTGAACGAAGCGAAAGAAAATCGAAAGACCGAATTGTGAACTGAAAACACGATTACAGCTACTTACATGTCGCGGTGAAGCCGGGTTATTTTTCGAACAAATTTCAAGAGGATTTTGGGCTTTTAGTAGAGTTTTGTCAGATCATGTCAGATTCATTTTGTACGTACTCTAGCGTCAAAAAATGACATCAACTAAAAATTTAGAAACTTTTCAAAACTACAGCACAACCGGGCGGAAAAAGTCAACTTTTTTATTCCGCGTTCAGCGTATTCTTTGTGGCATTTGACCAATCACGAGCTGTGAAATTGGCACTCTAACAAAATGCGTTTGAAGGAAATGCGGCCATGTTGAGTAGGACTTTAACAAAGCTACAGGAAGGTTGGAAACATCAGTTTGTTGGTTTTAACACCTTTTACCATCAAGAAAGGACGTCATGGCAGAGCCGGCAACAGAAAAACAAACGGAAAACCGCAAACCTTTGCCGAAGAAACCGATAATAGGTAATTTCACTGATTTATCTGAAAGTAATTTGTATTGCACGTATTACATGATGTGAATTACTAAATTTGCTGCACATGTGCTTTATTGCGTATTATCGGCTAATGTTACACGTTATTTTTCGCTTTGAATTTAAAGAGTTTCTCCATATATTTGCACCTTTATTTATTTGAAATTGTTAAGTTTTCTTATCTGTTTGATATACATTCGTGTTCTTTTTTTTCATTCGAACAAAGGCTGGCTTGATGAATGAAAGAAGTTGCATGAGATCGTTGTATTAATAACGATTTTCGATTTTATAGAAGTATGAAATTAAGTCTAAACTTTCGTAAAATGTGTTTGCATCATCTTTTTCAACTTCGCAAATTTTTCTGAAATTGATCATGCTTCAAGTTCACTGAACTCGCAATGAACTTCCTGTGCCAATTATACGGGTGGCATTCTCCGCTTTGTGTGCTGTATCTTGCTTCATCTCACTAGCGCTATGTTTTATGTTACTTCAGAACTGTTCTTCATAGAATTAATTGTTATTTTCAGCCGAGAAAGTTTCTGGTATCGTAAAATGGTTTAATGTCAAGTGCGGATACGGCTTTATCAATAGGTACGCTACATTTGTCAACTAGTTTTAGGAAATACATTAGAGTGTTAGTTGTTTATACCGTTGTTTATTCGTTTCAGAAATGACACGAAGGAGGACGTATTTGTTCATCAGGTACGTTTAATAATTTGCAATGCAGCTGTGTAAAGTATTGAAATTAAAAATTTCAGAAGGCCTCTCATTTGTTTTTTTCATCTCTCAATCAGTACAAATGTTGAGGAAAATTGTTGAATTGAAAATTTAGTAATGTATGTTTCATTTTTAGACGGCAGTCATTAAAAACAATCCGAAAAAAGCGGTGCGCAGCGTTGGTGATGGCGAAGTTGTCGAGTTTGACGTTGTTGAAGGAGAAAAAGGCCATGAAGCTGCCAATGTTACTGGACCTGGCGGCGAACCCGTGAAAGGATCACCATACGCTGCGGATAAACGACGTGGTAATTATAGAAGCTGGTTTTACCGTCCAAGTACTAGACCCCCCCTCAACCAAAGAAGACCTCCAGCAGCTCCTAGAGAAGGTATTCTCTATTTTATCGAAATACTAGTACCTCAATTGAACTGTGTACTATTTTTTTTTTTTTTTTTTTTTCGTTTTAATGTCGCCTTCATATTTTGCTGACAGTAAGGGAATCGCCGCAACCACGATATTGTTGTATAACACCTTGCTATTTTATTCTGTATTGATGTAAAATTTGCTAAAGAATTATTTTAGGGTTTTCAAAATCAGCAGTGATACTTCGTGTGGTAAAATTACCGAAACAGATACCCCCGAAAAGGTATATCTAAGATTTCTACTAAATCTACGTATCAAATTTCGACTTTCCAACTCTATTTGGAGGGGGGGGGGGGAGGGAGATATGTGTGGAATAAACTCGAAAAATAAGAAAAACCTACCAAAAACTAGATTTTAGGGTTGGGGGGGGAGCTGAAGAGTTTAAACCTATGAAATCTACAAAACGCATATCAAGGATCATTATTAAATGTACATGTCTTTCAACCATGCTACTCAATTTGAAAGGATAAATAAAAAGGTGGGTCGTTTTTGACTTTTTTTTTTTTTTCGAAAATCGAAACGTAATAGGGCACACTATTTGTGGAGTGGGGTCAAAAGAATGTTGTAAAAATTTCAGCTCCCTAAGCCTTGTAGCAATTTCAATCCGGCTTTAAAACGGTTCAAAATTTAAAAAAAAATTCTAGTACGACTAGTTTTACTCAAGAAGATTATTTGAGGCGATTTTTCAATGTGAACCACCTTTTAGAGGGCCTTGAAAAATGTGTCAATTTTTGGTATATTTGAGTATTTTCAAAAAAAAAAAGTTAAAAAATTGAAAAAAAAATTTACAGGGATGGGTACTTATAAAAAGAAAATATTATCAATATTATAATCTATCTAGCCGATTAGAGTCCCTGCTCGATACAAACCAAAATCATTTCAATTCCGTCAGTCAGCTCAATTTGGCGATGGATTAGATGTATAATGAGTGAGGACGACTTTGGGCCAAAATTCAGTTATGCCCCAATTTGGGGGAGGAGGTGCTGAGGGTCCATAAACGCAAAAATTGTTCTTTTTTGAGCCAATCGACAGAGAATCCATGTTGCATAACATTTCCACAGGGTGAATTAGATATATATATATATATTAGGGTGGGTCAAAAAAACGATTATTTTTTTTCACTTGGTACCCTGAAAAACTGGTTGGTAGACACCTAAAAAAAATTCTCTCCACGTATGAGCTCTTAATT
>FIZR01005550.1:0-26650 GCA_900060175.1 Ferrisia virgata
GAGCTATTACAGTCTACCGACCAACGGTTGTTGGGGGGGGGGGGGTAATCAAGAAAATTCGTTTTGGGTTCCTAGAAGACCATTATGACGATTTTTAGCCATGCCAGAGATTTATTTGTATTTTTTTTCTCCCTCAAACATTAAAATCATATACTCCGCTCGATACCAACTAAAATTGTTTCAATTCGGTCAATCGGCTCAGTTTGGCGGCAGATTATATATATATACGAGTGGGGATGAACCTGGTTCAAAATTCAGTTATACCCCAGTTTGGGGGAAGGGGTGCTGAGGGGTCAAAATTGCAAAAATTTCCTCTTTTTAAGTCAATTGGTATAAAATCAAAAGTTATATAACGTATCCGAAAATTAACCTTCCAAGTCAATTAGGAGGGGAGATATGGGGGTTTTCTCTCTTTTGATCTTGAAAAAGTACTGCTCCTCGCCTATCTCCCCATCAAATTGAGCTAGAAAGTTGAAATTAGGTATGTTCATTTAGTTGGAGCCCTAGATGTGCATTTTGGGAGTTCCTACCGTTTAGCTCCATTGTTCCCCCTCTCAGCCCCGAAAATGTGATTTTTCCTATTTTTTGAGTTTGTACCTCGCATAGCTCCTCTCCTGATTGAGCCGGGGACTTGAAATTAGCTATGTACATTTAGGAAGGGTCCTAAATGTGCGTTTTGAGGGTTCAGACTTTTTAGGCCCATTGAACCCTTCCTACCTGCAATGCTGATTAGGAAAAAAGCATCACAAAGCGATGCTCTAAAAACGTTATTTTTAAAGATAGATAATATTATTAAGTTGATTTTTATGGTTGTCATAATAAGTGGAACTCTACCCTTTGTGTAAATTACGCACTAAATATAAAGTTCAAGTGTTGATTTTCACTACTTCTTTTTGTATTTGTCTTTTCGTATCAATTTTATTCGTTTTATTCGTTGATGACGAAAACATTTTGCATGACCGTATGACAAGGTAACTATGCGGAGAGGGATCGTGCAGTAAATAAAGTTTTTCGCAAACATGCTCAAAGTACATTTTTGGAAGATGTTTATCGTAAAATACGTCTCTGAATTGATATGCTTTGGAAATGTGACAGGTCGATTTTGCGAAGTAATATTAGGGAGTATGCTAATTTTCGTCTAAAAATGTTCTCGCGTTTTCCAATTCTGAATTTTCAAGTTTATTTTTCTAATTTTAAATGGACACAAAAAAATTGTTTTCAACTGTTCGGCTGGAAATTCTGAGAAAACTACTTTAATCTGTTGGAATGGGTGTCAATCGGCTAGGATTAAATTTTCAATTGCTGAAGTACATATTCAGCACATCAGGAGCATTTCAAAAATCTTGGTGGGATATATTCTTTGCTGGAGGCTCCAGATTGCTCGGGAAATTTGATATGTTGAATCGCGAGCTTCAAATCAGTTAGAAAACAAGTTTTTATCAAATAAACGTTTCAACCGATTCAATTTTTTGTTTTTTTTTTAAATTTTGAAAAAAACAAAAACTTTCTGGAGCCTCCTGAATGTCTGGAAAATATAATAGATCGATTGGTACGGTCAATATTAGATAGTAACACAGATTTCTCCGTTAAAACTTTCATAGATCATATTTTATGACATATTTTAATCTCGTTGTATTTATTAGCTTTACAGATGGTACAAATTTTTAAAAATTCGACAAAAATCCAAAAATGAACTTCAGCAGCTGAAAATTTGGTTACGAAGAGTTTTTGACATGCTCCTTCAATCCAGCTAAGTTTCATTCAAATCGGAGCCGAACCGTTGAGAAGGTTCTCTTGTTAGCATTTTCCCCAACATTACCTACAAGTGAACCATGTAAATTATATTCTGTTTTTATTATTGGTGCAGTCGTGGAGGGGGTAGGTAGAGGGCTATAACCGTACCTGAAAACTTTCAAAAATTAATTTCAAACTCGACTTGAAAGAAATTGAAGCTCAAAAATATGCCAAAACGTCTTTTCTAACCGATCTCTTTCTATACATCTTGAAATTTTCGCCCTTGCTTCACTCTGGCTTTATTCTATCTTTCGTTTCGAATGAATTTTTTTTTGGAAAATTCCTACCAGGCAGTGGTTGTATAATAAAATAGTACTATTCTTCATTTTTTTTCAAATCCTACTCCTTCCTCCCCCCACCCTCAAAAAAAGGTTTTGAATACACCTATGGTTTGTATCAATTGTAAGTGTAAATTATGGAACAGTTTTTTGGCTTAGAAACTTTGTAAAATCTGTCTAACATGGAAAAATTCTAGTTTTTTGATTTTTCAAGCTATCTTTTTTCAAATTTTCGCCTTCGCTCCTAGCAACATACGAACACATCAATGTTACAACATCATTAAATTTTATCCTTTTTTCAATTATTATTTGCCTATTTAGTAAATAAATTGATACATACAATTTGGCATTTTGGAGGATGCCCTCCTCCCCGCTCGACATTAAATTGATATTGCTACGGCCCTGGTTGTACTTTTTTTTTGGAAAATAAACCAAAA
Source organism: Ferrisia virgata (assembly GCA_900060175.1). Taxonomy (NCBI): domain Eukaryota; kingdom Metazoa; phylum Arthropoda; class Insecta; order Hemiptera; family Pseudococcidae; genus Ferrisia; species Ferrisia virgata. The sequence goes on from FIZR01005550.1 coordinate 2,510, forward strand.
AAAAGGGTGTTTTGAAAATTGCAATGGTAGTCACGAAAAATCAGATTTTAAAAATCTGTAGTCATCCTGAAGAGGAACACACATCTCATCAACTTTAGACCCTAAAAAACAATCTTTTTTATATATTATTTTTTAGTCATTTATACTGTATTTTGGTACATTAGAATATTTCAGAACCCCTAAACAGGATAAAAGCGGTGAAAACTGACCTTGAATGGACGATAGTAAATGCATCCGGCTAATTTCACCAAGAATTTACTGAAAAAGAAAATTGTTATGATTATGTAAGAAAAATAATTGGAGAAACGCAGAAAAAAATTCTTTAATCACCGCTACAAATCTTGTATGAGGAGTGAAATTGAAATACAATGTTACATAATTTGAAAGTGATATTTTACATCTATTGCAGGAGAGCTTTTCCTCGTGGTTTTTCCGAAAAACATGAAAAAATACAAAAAGTGACATTTTTAAAAACCTCCAACAAGAACAGTAATGATGAAAGTTTCCCATCAGTGATCATTTTGAGTATGAAATATGTGTTATAATTTCATTTTTGGAATATATTTTCAAACATTTCTTTCGATTTTTAAAAAATTTTAAAAGTTTTTAAACCTTGAGTCAATTTTGCATGTTAAAAAAATTGAGTTGGAACGCTTAAATTTGTACCATTTCATTTTGAGATCATTTCGTAACTATTGTGAACTCGCTGTTTGCAAATTTCAGAAAAAATTAGAACCCCCCCCCCTCCCCCACCAGAATGTACTTAAATATATGTAAAATTCTTAACAGTATTCGTTACTGGTTATCATTTCATTGAAAATCTATGCGTTAGTGCTCACTTTTTAATTAGTTTTTTTAATCCACCGAAGTTGTCGATTTGTTGTGTAGCCTTGCTACATCATGCCTTAAATCATCGAGGATGGATCTAGCGCGTAAGAAATTTCGTAAGTCCTTAATATAGCGTTCATAATGCAAAGGTAAACTGAAATGAGATGCTTTGAATGACAAAGTTTGTATCTCTTTCTCCAGCTCCTTTACGTTATTTTTTTCTACCTGCAGAAAATTGTATAAGATGCGAATAGGAGGGTTGGGATCGGAAACGGTATAGTAGGAAAACAGACCGGACGAGGACACCGCTGGTAGCGATAAAATCATTCCCAATACAGTGGAATAGAATGAGGGAGGATTGAGGAAAGAAAGTTCTTCTCGAATTTCAACGATACCTCGTTTCGCTGCACTTTCAAGTTTTATTCGAGCACGAAGAGTTGAAGAAAGAGCTCGAGCATATGGTACGTAGTGTTGAGGAAGTAATTCTGTTTCTAGAAGACCGTTCACTTCGGCTCTGATTTCGAGTAAATCCCTAAATTGTAATTCCATCATTACGTGAAATAGGTATTGATTGGCATTCGCATGTGAAAACATATCGTCCGATAGGATATCGGATAACTTTTGGGTAATGTAATCAAGACTTGTGTGATCAGTTTTTATTGCATTTGCATCTTGTTGGATTTCAGGCTTTGATATTGTGGTCTGAAAGCGATCTGATATTTCTTCATCTGATTGACTTTGATTATCTGAAGTCGATATACTTTGAAGTTGAGCCATATCCTGTTTTAATTCGTTAATAAAGCGATTATCTCTTAGAAATGTGTCTATGTCTGTCATGTACTGCACGTATAGTTTGGGATAGTCTTCGAATTTTGATTTTTCCAATAAAATTCTTGACTGTACTTTTACAATCGACGTATCGGTGTCTGACAAGCGTAAGAATTTATCCAAAAAACGAAAAGGAGGTTTGGCATCGGTAAAGATATCGTCGGAAAATAAACCTGATGCGGATAACGCTTGAAATGACGAAATATCCCGAACTAAGGAAGTATAACTGTTGAAATCATCTGGAGGCGCTTTTTGAATATTTTCAATTTTTTCTTTCGCTTTGCCAAGTTTTAATACAGCATTTGAGATGGATATTAAAGCTCGTGCGTACGGAACACAGTTTTTTCGAATTTGTTTTTTTTGCAGGAGACGTTCCACTGACGATGTGTTTAATCGAACGTTACCCGCAGGCAATTCCATCGTTTTACGTAATAGATATTCGATGGGATCTGCTTGTGAGAACATATCGCGAGATAAAATATCAGATATTTTTGGTGAGACAAAATTTGGTAGTGAACAATCGGCATAATTTCTATTGTCTTTTGGGTAAACTTCTGTAAACATTGGATCATCTGATGAACCATGAAATTCATGATTATGTTTTGACTGTAATCCATGCTTCGAACTTATCTGTGAGGATTGACCTTGTGTTACTCTAGAATATTGCCCGATAGAAGTATTTTTTAAAGGCGATATAGCCTCAGAAGTTTGCGAGCTTGTTGACAGGTGATCATTGTACTGCAGAGGATATTTTATGGTTTCATCACAGTGGACAAAATAATTAGAATATGCACTCCAAACAAAAATGATGATAAATATCTGAAAATATTATAAATATTTCACTACTTTTATGCTCTGTAAGAATAGGTAACCTGATTTCTATATAAATGTATTATTTTCAGAATTTACTGTATACTTACTCTTGCTGTGTAGAATTCCATGCTAACAGTTTTTGTGTAGATATCAAACACCACAACATATCAACGATAATTTTCGATAACCGAATGTTGTAGAATTTTATTTTTTTTTGAAGCCATCCCTTTAGTTTTTTCGCTTGTTGAAAAATTTCAACTTGTCAACGGCGTAGTTTTACTATTTTTTTTCATTATTCAATAATTTAATGAGTGCAACAGCGGTGAAATTCAAACTGTGTCGAAATTTATTGGGAAGTTGTGCAGACACTACTAACGCATTAGTTTATTGAATTTAAAGGACAAATTACACTACGGAATGAATTTCAAAGTTCGTAATTCCTGGTATTGTATGTTGTATGTATTTTATTATCATGTTGTAGAGGAACGTAAAGTCAAGTGATGCGATACAAAAATTTTCAAATTTATTTTACAGCGTAATTAGTTTTTTAGCTTGATTTTCTGTGTCCTATCGCCAATGAAAATCAGGTCATTACAGTCTATCGACCTACGGTGGATAAGGGTAGGGGGATAATCAATAAAATCCGTTGTGGGGCCCTAGAAAACCATTATGACCATTTTTGGCCATGTAAGATCTATTTATTCCCCCCCCCCCGCACTAGAATTTTTTACTCTGCTTCATACGGATCAGAATCACTCCAATTTGGCAAATAGGCTCAGTTTTACGGTAGATTAGGTGTATATGAGTAGGGGTAACCTTGGGTCAAAATTCAGTTATGCCCAAATTTGGGGGAAGGGATGCTGAGAGGATAAAACTGCAAAAATTGTATTTTCTGAGTCAAATGATAGGGAATCCAAAGTTGTATAACTTATCCAAAAATCAGTTTCCTAGATCAATGATAGGAGAGAAGATATTCCTTTTTTTGGCTTTGAAAAAGAGCTGTTCCTCCTTTATCTCCTCTTCAAATTGAGCTAGAAAGTTGAAATTTTGTAAGAGCTACAGATGTTCATTTTTAGGATTTCATCTCTTCAGAACTGCTGAGCCTTCTTACAGCCCTGAAATGTGTTTTTTTTTTTGGTTGGTTGTTCTTATTTTTTAAGTTTGTTCCTCTCGTAACTTCCTTCCAAATTTAGCGAGTAAGTTGAAATTTGGTGTGTGCATTTAGTGAGAGTACTAATTGTGGCTTTTGGGGGTCTCAACTTTTCAGCCTCATTGCACCTCCTCGTAGCTCCTATTAAATGTAGTGTTTTGGTTGAATTTTCTTATTTTTTGAGTTTGTTCATCGCATAACTCCTCTCCAAATTCAGCTAGAAAGTTTAAATTGGGAAGGTACATTTAGTATAGGTCCTATAAGTGCCTTTTGATAGTGACGACTTTTTAGCTCCATTGCATCCTCATAACCTGTTCCACTGATTTGGGAAGAAGCATCGCGATTAATTCACCCAATTATAATATGTCACGAAAATCAGTCTTATATTGAATACTTAGAACTCTTTGCACATAAAGAGTAAACATCAATAGAATGTAAGTTTTGATATTTTAAATTTAATTAGTACAATTTTATTTCTTCTTTTTTTTTATTTAATACTAGTCACTTGTCACTTTGTAATTTTCCTCAGCATTTCAACTTAAAATCATAAAACCAACCCGAGTAAAGGTCAACTAATTTTTCTCGACATTTCAATTTGATATCTTAAAATCAATTAAGGAATCATGAAGTTAATCCAGAGTCAAGGTAGCTTGTTTATGAGTCAACAACATCTTCAATTTTCCTCAACGTTTCAACTTGAAATTATAAGATTAACCTGGGTCAAGATCAACTAATTTTCCTCAACATGTCAACTTAAAATCATAAAATTAATCCATAAAATAATTCTACTGGTGTCACATCTCTAATTTTTCTCAACAATTCAACTTGAAATCATAAAATAAGCCCACTGATGTCATTCCAGGTCATGAAAATCTATCCACTGATGTCAGTCCAATAGTGACGTCACATTGTAGACGTTCTGCTAATAACATCTCTAATTTTCCTCAACATTTCAACTTAAAATCATAAAATCAACCCTTCATAAAATAAGCCACTGATATCATTCCAATGATGACAGCCAATTGTTGACGATTTTTCCAGAATGTGCTATTAAACATCTTTCGATGTTAATAATTATTATTAATAATTATACTGGGTGCTAAGGCCAACTCTAGTGGCATGGCCCTTCTGTGTGGCCTTCGCTTTGTTTGAAAAGCCTATTTTTTGTTAAAATAATTACATGCAAAAAATAGGCATTTCTAAATCAAGATCATACGTATACGTGATTTTTCATAATTATCAGCGTTGAAATTAACGGATCACTTCAATCGAAAACTTTTTTAAAATTTTGAAGTTTTTTACAACTCTTCCACCCGCCCTCTTCTCCTCATGCAATAAACGTTGATAAGACCGTACTAGTCTAATTTTATTTAGCCATAATATGACAAGGAAGATGAAACTGGAAATGTGCAATTAATTTCTTGGTAAAAAAGTAAAAAATAAAATGTTATTTTATATTCGAACTGACCTAAACATTTTTTTAATTTTCGAAAGGAAAGTATTTTCAGTTGTCTCAAAATATACCTTTATAAGCGCTAAACCACCTTTTTAGGTCACAAGATGTAACAGAAGCGTATTTAAATTTTACAATTTGAATAAAAAATGGAAAATTTTTCTGTTTTTGTTGAGTTTGCTGTTTCATGTTCTAGTGTTTTTGAGATTTCCGAATTTTCTGCCACAGAAATAAGTATTGAAATTTTATATTTGAAAAGAAAAAAATGTTGAGGTTTAAAATTTTCTCTCGCTTTTTCTCGCTGTATATTTGGTGAAGAATTTTGAAAAAATTGTACTATATCGCCTTTTTTTTCCTCTACGTATTATGATTGGTTTCAATTTCTTAAAGTAAACGTATCTTTATGATAATTGTTGAGAATGAGTTGAGTATTTTTTTCACTAAAGCGTTGGAGGAGATTAGGTTTCGAAAATTGTTTGCAAGCCTTTAATATTGTTTCATTATGAACATAATTTTAAAGATATTACCATTCGGACATATTACTCATTATTTTACTTACATGCGGGTCAGCTGTTATGCTATAAAATATGTTGTACTTACTTCCATAACGAATAACGTGATCGAGAAGTGTACAGTCACTGTTACAGCCGTTATTTTCTAATTTTCCTGGTACTTTTTTTACTTTCAAAAAAAAAAACGAATTTGCAAATAATTCCTTGTTGGTACTATACGACTAGGTTTTTATATTACAAAGTTCTCTTTGACGCGTCCGCTGGCTTTGATAATTAAGGCGGTAGTTTATTTCAAATTTGTAATAATTGTTGCGTTTATGGCTGCTGTTAAAGGCAGACGATACGATGAAACCGATGAAAGAATTTTAAATACTCCGAAACACCTTTTACCATTTATTTTTAACCTTTTACTGCTCGATTGTTCGAAAAGCAGCGATATTCTTTTATTATGAATTTGATGCACGATTGTACGTGTACTTTGTCACGTTTATTTTCATAAATGATAGTTTTATTGCTGCTACAAAATGTTTTATGAGTTTTCGTCATCGATAGGTTATTTTAGATGTTGAAATAATATATTTTTTAAATTTGATACGATAGATAATTTAGGCTACATTAAAGTGTGTATAAATTACTAAAATATGAGGATCACAAGGATTGCGAATCATGCACGTAGTAGAGATCTTTTAATTTAATGGGAATACGTTGGAATTACACATATTGACAGTAAAACGTAAAAAGTTCATTTTATTAAACGAATTAGCTGTACTGTTTTTTGCTTATCTTTAATGTACAAAGAAAAAATCTGTTGATGTACAATACTTTTACCAAAATTTTTACACCCTTTGTACAATTTTTGAGAAAAGTATTTTTTTTTTTTTTTTTGGTCAGACAATCCAAGCATTCAAGGAAACAGAACGAATATGAAAACCACATATTTATGCTAAACAGGGATGCAACGAAGTGAATTTCCAGCAATTTTTTTGAACTTTGAGGACAGAAAATGGTGGAGCGTATGAAAATTCCAAATTTATATTCAAATATAACGTGAATTTTGGACTTTGTGATGTTTCAATCATAATTTTTAGATACCCTAAAAAATTCAGACGAATGTAGTCGATTGGTCAAATTGAAAATGAACATTTGTATATTTCAAATTTTGACTTTTAGTTGAAAAAAGACTTCCTTACGGAGTCCAGCTTAAAGCACATAAAATATGTTGAGATTTCGTCGGTTGGTTTTTCAAATTCTAAATTCAACACATTTTTTGTCAACCCTTCAGACTAGATGTTTTCTCAATTAAGTATTTAATTTTATGCCCAAAAGTACGCAAATGCTAGACTTATGCATCGTCTGGTCCTTCGTAATTAATATATTCGCTTTTGGATTCACTCGATGGAGTGTCAATGTCCGGTACTTTCGCTGATGGCGTATTAGATTCATTATGTGATTGATCGGTGCTGGAATGTTGAACGAAAATGGGTAATTTGATGGCTGAAATGTTTCGAAGTTGTGCTACGCTTTGTTTCAAATTACTAAGTGGGGATTCACGCTTTAAAAACATTATCATCTGTGTAGCGTAATCGGAATACTGTTGAGGAAGTCGACCACTTCGGAGTATGGCCTCGAGCTGTATGCTTATCGAAGCTATCTTCTCGGTCGAGGTATCGATAAGTTTGATGAGTAATTGAAGTGGAGCATTTTTATCTGAGAAGATTTCCAATGAGAACAACTGGGAAATTTCAGTTTGCCCGAGATTAAAATTAGGAACAGAGTGGTCAGAAGTGACTGAGCTCCGAATTCTTCTAATGGCTCGTGTCACGCCAGCAAGATAACTTTGACAGTTTACAATTTCGGATAAAACCTGGGCATATGGAACGTAAATTTGTGGTAGTTTGTTTTCTTGCTTTAGTAGCATTTTCAAACTGGCTTTTACTCCAAAAACTTTGTACCGTGGTAATTTACTTGTTTCTTCTATAAGATAATGTATGGGATCGGGTTGAAAAAATATTTTTGTCGATAAAATATCTGACAAATCGGATGAAATGTCTCGCCAATTGCCTGAATTCTCGTAACGCTCATATGCGTTTGATTTCTCCCTAAAATTCCTGAATTCGTCGTAATACCGCATCGTGTTGTAGAAGTGGCGCTAAAATTAAAAAAACAATTCTCATTAAGATTTAGGCATACGCATATTCGTAATACGTTATGTTGGTAAAAATCTCCTGATATTTTCACAGCTACGTCTACATTTAAAAATGTAAACTTTTCAAGTTGTAAAATTTTGTTGTATAAAACCTAATTTTATTCTGCTTATATTGGAACGTTGCGCTAAAATATGAAAAATTAATGTGTGTTTTTGTACTTACTCCGTTCACGAATAATTCAATTGAGTATAAAGTAGTCAATATTGTAACCGAGTATAACATAGTAACAGTCATAGCCATAACTTTTTCGTTTTTCTGATATTTTTTACTTTCAAAAAATTAAATTTTCTAGTAATTCAATACAAATACTTCTCGACTAGGTTTTTATATTATAACGTTCTCTTTGACTTATTCATTCGCCGCTTTCGACAATTAATACCGCAGTTTATTTTATTTTTACAACAATTTCAACGTTTATGGTTGCCATTAAAGATAAACGAAACTGAAAAAGTTTTAAATATCCCGAAACATCTTTTATAAAATAATTTATTTTTCAACTTTACTGCTTTGTAGATTTTGTTTGAAAAAGAACGATTTTCTTTTCTCTCGTACAAGTATCTATACTTTTTTTTTTTTAATTTTATTTTTACTTCGTAAATGCGAATTTTTTTCGCACCAACGATATGTTTCATGGTCTTACGTTATACCATCTGATTATTCTGAGAGTAACACATTATATTTAGTACATACCTGTTGGTTTTTTAATTGAATACAATGGAAGATTATTAAAATGTCGGGTAAACAGTTATTGTAAATCGTAATTTAGATTTTCGATGCTAACGAGAATGCGCCACCCCCTCCCCCTTTCTTACACCCTTCAAAATGCTAGTAAAATATGACGATTTTTTTCCAGTGCATGAGTTTGTTTTATTCTCTTTTTTATTATGGACAGTACACAGAGTAACTTGAATCGATCTATCGCATTTTCCAGGCGTTCTGGAGCCTTCAGAATAAATTTATGTTTATCCAGGATTTTCCTAAATTCAAAAATCTAATACGTGCTCAGATTTTTCAATAAACTTATGGTTTCTATCTAATATGGACCTGACTGGTCGATCTATCCAATTTTCCAGGCTTTCTAGAGTTTCCAACAATATGGAGGATGTTTATGCTTTAAATAAGTGAATTGGTCATGTTCTCAGATTTCGAAAATTATCGCGAAACATTGATGATGGCGAGGGAGAGAGGGGATGCGAACTAATTTTTCTGTCCGAAAACTATCCGCACTCCATCTTCATCTATTTTTAAACACTTTCAGTGAATAGGTGAGAAGAAATTTCCAAGCGTTAACGCTTCGGTGGGCTAAATTTTGATTTTTTTGGAATCTGCAAATGGCGGGGTCACAATAGTTGCAAAATGACCTCGAAAAGATGTGGTAATGATTTTAGCACCCTAACTCAAATTTTTATTCTTGCAAAGTTCACTTGAAGTTTAAAAATTTTTCAAAAAATCAAATAAAAAATCTTTTGGAGAATTTTTTTGAAGAATTAAATTATTATAGCTTGGAAAATTTTTGCCATTTTCCTTTTTTTCGGGTATTTTCAAAAAACTTCCCACTTTTTACACTGAAAAACCACAAAGGAAAATTTTTTTAGGCACACCAACCTGAAATGAATGAATTTTAGATGCTGATTAATTGACTAAACGCAATATATTTCAATTTCATCTCCCACGAACGATTTTTCAAGGTCGCTCAAAAAAGATCTTTTTTTATGTATTTTAGAATACATTTTTTAAAGATTGAGAAAATAATTTTTCGAAAAAAGTTTCATCACAAGGGACACATTTCACGTATTTGCGACTCTCAAAGACAATATTTTTCATGCACTAAATCTATTTTAAGGAGGGTTTTTCATTATAGATTTTATGAAAATTATGAAAAAACGTTCGACGTGACATTTTTTAAAAACCCCTGAAAAAAGGGGAATTGACAAAAATTTTCCAACAGTGATCATCGTGAGTTCAAATACGTACAATAACATTTCATTTTTCAAAGCATGTTCAAAAATTATTTAATTTTTTGAAAATCTAAAAAAAGAATCCGAATTTTAGGTGAGTTTTGCAAATTTAAAGAAATGGCTTAAGGGAGTGGGCATCCTTTCGAGGTCATTATGCAACCATTGTGACCCCGCAGTTTGCAGACAGTTTACAGCAGATTTCCAGAAAAAGCCAAATTCAGCGCATCCTGGTATATACATACACATCTTCATAGTAATTTTTAAACCTCTTTATTACTACAGTAAGGAGGGGGGGGTGGAGGTATGTTTCTTACGTTGGAAATTTTTTTCAGAGGGTTCTAACAATATCCAGGATATTTATCTAAATCTGACAGGTCTAGTTCGCCCATCTTAACTGTAGATAGGTTTGGTACGTTTTTTTTTTCAAGATTTTTGATTATCTCTAAAACAACTAAAAATGAACTTCTGCGGCTAACAGGACGTTTTAACATACTCGAGTTTGATTTTAGAAACTTCCACACCATCAATAGAAAATATATTTTTGTACATGTTCTAAATTTGAAAAATAAATAACAAATTGAGAAATTCAAGAATTTTAAAAGCGTGAACATTTTCCAGAAAAAATTAGGTCGTCTGCTAATGTCGACCTTTCGAATTGATCTTTCGTATTTTCTAGCTTTTCTAAAGTCTCCCGAATAAAATTCGATTCTTCCAGGATTTTTGAAATGCTTTAGAAGGGCTGAATATTTTTCTACCCTTTGAGGTGGTTTTTTTGTCATGTAGTATTTAACTTCGGTATACTTGAAAATATAATTTCTATAAATAATTATGCATTTATTGATCGAAATTTTGATTTAATTTTCATCTTGCCATTTTGTCACCAAGAAAAATAAGCACTTAGCTAAGCTATTTAAATCCTTAAACTTTTATTGGGTTAATGGGACGATTGTATGTATAAAATTGACTTTGTAGCTCAACACAAAGCAAAATCTGTCGTATTGAGTCATTAGACATGGTTTTTTAGTTTGTTGAAGAAGAACAAATGGGATAATTTTGAATGCAAATGTAGTTTGAATAGATAAAAAAAAAGAAAGATTTTGTCATTTTTGAACCTTGCAAATCTTTTCAGTTCTCTATAATGATATGTTTTTTTTTTATTTTTTTTTTTTTTATCCTGAGCGTTTATAATTACCAAAATTTTTACACTCGATGCTTAGGAGGTTTTGGAAGGAATAGGACTTGAATTTGGTAATGAGGTTGTACGTTAATTTCTTTTATTAAGAGAAGGATTTTTTACATGCCTGTGAAAGAATCTGAGATGGTGTGGATGTTTTCGGGAACATTTAAAATTTTTTATTTTGTTCTAAGTCAAGGCAGAGGAATAAGAGGTGTTGGGTGGTAATGGGCTAGGAGTTGCAAAACTGACATATAGTTTTGAGGGCTTTTAGATAATAGACGGTTGTGGGTGGCCAGTATTGATATTGATCTAGAAGGTTGAGGTTGCAATTTTAAATACGATTTGAATAGCTATAAATACTTTTGGTATAGTGAATTTATAAAAAAAAAAAAATAAGTTGAGTAATTGAAGGATATTGAACACCCGAAGCTGGACTGTATTTAATTTAAATGAAAGTAGAAAGTACACAATCTTAAGTAGGTAGTAGGTATACTTTTTGTACATTACAAAGAATCAAAAAATCAAGTCAAAATCTGAATAGTCGATATAGGGAATTTATTAAAATGATATACTACGTACCACAACAAATAGCTTGGAACTAAGAATTGTTGATCCTCTTTCGCAGCTTGAAGAACTTTTCAAACCTACGCTGCTCACATAAGTTGTTTAGTTTTCGAATTCAGGATCTAGGCCTAAGGCTCTTTTTTGTATGTTAGCTTGTAATTTGCGAATATCGCCCGAAATTAAATCAATGTATTGGTTTTTTGTAACCGTCGTAGTATCTTTGGATTCACTTGGCAAAACGGTAATTTTGGATACTTTTGTAGGTGACTTGTTGTACTTATTACGCAACTGATCTTTACTCGGAAGTTGGCCAAAAATTGGTAATTTGATGGCTGAAATATGTCGAAGTTGTATTACGCTTTGTATCAAATTATTGAGCGGAAGGTTGCGTTTCAAAAACGTCATCATCTCTTTTGCATAGTCAGTGTACTGCTGAGGTAGTTGACCATTGAGGATTATGCTCTCCAGCTGTGTACTCAATGAAGCTACCTTATCCGATGGAATATCGATGAGTTTGATGAGTAATTTAAATGGAGCATTTTCATCTAAAAAGATATCTGATGAAAACAACTCGGAGATTTCAGTTGAGCCGAAATCAAAATCAGCCAGAGAGGGATTAGGAATCAATGAGCTTCGAATTCTTCTAATGGCTCTTGTCGTGCCGAGAAGATGACTATGACAGTTTACAAGGTCGTATAGTACTTTGACGTAAGGAACGTATTGTTCAGGTAGTTGAATTTCTGGATTTTGTACGTATTTCAGGTCCACTTTCAACGTTGAAATTTTGGAACGAGGTAATTTCGCAGTCTCTTCGATTAGATATAATACGGGATCAGATTGTGAAAATATTTCTGGAGGTATAAGATCAGATATCACGAGTGAACTCTCTCTCCATAAAATTACATTAGATGTGGAATATTTTTTTGGTTCAGGTTTCCAGGGTACTATATTTTCAATGTTACTGTTTGCATTATTTTTGTTTGGGTTTTCCAATTGAAAGAAGCTGTTCCTAGTCCAAAATACGCAAATTATGGGATTAAGCTGAAATTTTGAAAAAAAAAGTTTCATCAATACTAATACTAGAATCGATCTTGTTACTTTGAATGCTCAAATTATTACTTTTCACTAATGTAATAGGCCTACTGTATAAGTTGGTACTTACCCCCAAGATCAACACTGTAATTGAATATAAACCTATTATTTTTGTCATAATTGTACGACTTTCGTAATCTCTTGGTATTTTTTGTTAGTGAACAGTTCACTATTCGCGAGGTTCTGAATTAGATGGTTCGGATATTTCTGTTGTCGGCAGCAAGTTGTGAGATATTTATAAAATAATTTTTTCTTTGATCCATCCGCTGACTATACAAATTATTGTTTTATTTTTACACGCGTATTTCAATTTTATCACGATTATATCCTTTTATTGTTGCGAATTTACGATCAGCGAAATGATAGTAAAATTTAAAATATCTCGAAATATCGTAGAAAATTTTTTTAACCCTTTAAGTACGCCGGTGTAATAACGTCGAGTCTGTTTTTATGATGTTGATTAATGCAACGCTCTTATTTTTATTTCTATGCTTTAAAAATAGATATTTAATTTGTGCCTTTTTGACGTTTTTATTTTATGGTTAAATAAAGCATCGGTCTTGGTTGATTCCAAATTTAGAATATTATGGTTTCAAAAAAGAAGTTTCTACTTATTAATAATGTTCACAAATTTTACGTCTCGTATGACAAATAGTGTGAGAATATCATTTGTTCGATATCGTAACTGTAATAATCGTCTACTTCTATGTAGCTTTTGCGCTTAAAATGTGTATTTTCTGATGTAAAATTTGATCAAAATCAAGATTAGGTATAAAAAATTACTTTTTGTATGAAATTAGAAAAAAATCTAAATATATTAGGGTGAGCCAAATTTTGCTTTTTTGAAATTTCCAGCTTCACAATAGTTGCAAAATGACCTGAAAAGAATATGATAAAAATTTTAGCCCCATAGCCTAATTTTTACAACTTGCAAAACTGACTCAGAATTCAAAATTTTCAGAAAAATATAATTTTTTAAAAATGTGCTTCTTATACGTAATTTATAGGTATATGAAATTATTATTGGCCGCAAGTTCCATCTTAAAAAAAAAAATGTAGATTTTTCTTTTTTTTCTCTCGATTTTCTGAAAAACTGTAAAAGAATTTAGAAAATTGGGCGCAATATTTTAATTTCCATTTCCCCAGCAATAACTAATTTTTCAGGGAATCTCAAATAAGGTCTTTTCACCGTTCGTTAAAAATTGAAAAATTGCTTTTTGAAAAAAATTTCATCAATAGGAGGCAGTTCATTTAATTTAAACATTCAAAAATTGTGTTTCATTTTTTAATTTCTTTTCGAACCATTTACACTGCATTTCTTTGCGTTGGGATACCTTCCTATTGAAAACTCCATAAAAAGATTAAAATGGTGGAGACTGATTTTACGCTGGAAAATAATTTTGAAATTTTTTTCACCAATTAAAATTAAACGAAATATCATAAAGGAAAAGAGCATATCAGAAAACCCCCCCGTAAACGAATTTTCTATCATGTGCATTTATTTGTAAGTGTTTGTGAATTTTTAAAAACAAGAAAAACTAAAATAAAAAATGATGTACCCAAGGAAGATGCGCTAACCTAAAATTCGTATTCAGAGGGTCAAATTACTCCTATTTAGATATTTTTTCTGTTAATTTTGCTCAAATTTTCAAAATTTATTGTTTCGCTCTAATTCACAGGTACCAATGGATTACGATTTGGAAAAAGAAATCTTGAAATAAATTCAAAATTCACGTAAAATTATTGGGAGTGTTACCAGTCAAACCCCGAATTTCGGATAAACGTGGATTTGCAATTGGATTGTCTTAGGCCCGAAGTAGAACATCCTACATCCCTTAGGATGTTCCAGTTCTTCCTGGGACGAAATAGAACATCTTAAAGACCGTCAGACGTTTTTGTTTGTCCTAGGACAAACCGGTTTTACCTGGACCAAGCTAGATCATCCTAAGGGCCGTAGGATGTTCTTGTTTGGCCCAAGACAATCCAGTTTTGCTGGAGAATTTTTTAGGAATAACTGGTTTATCCTAACAAAATTTAACCCAACTGGTTCGGCCTGCAGATATTTTAGGAAAAACCAGTACATCTGAACGGGAATAGGAAATCTTAGTTTTATCTGCAATTTGCGTTTATTCGGATTTTTAGATTTGACCGGTAACAGTGATTCCAAATTTTTCAATCACTCGACCAGTTTGGGCAAATTTTATTAAGATAAACTAGTAATTCTTAGAATATTTTTCGGCAAAATAGGTTTGTTGTAGGATGAACTAGAACATCTTATAGCCCTTACGACATTCTAATTCGGCCTAGGTAATTCGCGTTCATCCGGAATCCGGGTTAGACTGGTAACAGTGATTCAAAATTTTTCAGTTACTCGTTTATTTTTTTCTGCGAATCCTTCCATCGATCTTCAGTTAGGCCTCTATATTATTTAGGATTTTTAATTATTTTTCTTGACGATGAAATAAAATAGGTAATCTTGTGTCGTGTAAATTCTGAAATGAAATCGTATATAAATTGGTTGGAAGTATTCTCACTCGAAGGGTACAATCGTGATATTATAAACTAGCTTTAAAATTCTATTTTTCTCTAAAATGAGTTTGTACCTTTTTATTTCTAAATTTTGAGTTCAGAGACGATTTTCACAAGGTGAAAAACTTTCATTTTCAAAAACCAGTGAAAATTTTGACAAAACTTGGGTTTCACAGTATGGAGAAAATTTATACTGCAAATGGTTCCAAAATTCTTTTGGGATAACACAATAATATGAGCCACAGAAGATTTCACCCATGGTTTAAAATTGATAAAATGCAATTTTCGTTCTCTGCAGGCTGCCAGTGAAAATTTTTGACAAAACTTGGGTTTCACAGTATGGAGAAAATTTATACTGCAAATGGTTCCAAAATTCTTTTGGGATAACACAATAATATGAGCCACAGAAGATTTCACCCATGGTTTAAAATTGATAAAATGCAATTTTCGTTCTCTGCAGGCTGCTGTTCCAAGAATTCTTGCGCCCAAACATGTAATTTTACGCTTCTATCTCTCCCAAGGCAAAAAGTTCAGCTGATCACAACCATAAAAAAACTGATTCGCCAGAAAAATTGCTACTTGCTACCAAAAGATCTTACGTAATTCAAATTTGAACCGTAATTTTATTATACGTTGTAGATCGCTAGTTTTCTTTCATTACTTACTCATGAAGTAAATGAATATTTACATTGAAATTTTTCTTATTTTTGAATTTTGAAATTTTTGTTGGGTCTACATATTTAGGAATAAATGCATTGTCAGTGTTGACTTAAGTTTGGGAAAAGTCGATGTGCCGCATGTTCGTTTCATAAGTGCCCTCCCCTGGTTGTATCTTTTCAAAGGTTTCAGATTTTTTAATCTTTTTGGTCATGTTTTGCATCTTTCTTAAAGTGTATTTCCTTGAATTTTCATCGACTTTCGAGCTGTTTTACCATTGGTTTCGTTGGAAAATATTTACGCTGATCATTCAGTCTTACTACTTATTAATTCATTATTTCGAGTTTACAAGATAATCAATTAGATACGTATACTTTTGAGATTTCTATCTCTTTATTCCTGAAAATAAAAAAAATCTAGTAATTTGAAGAAGTTTCCATAATCGATGCTTGTGATGTATTTAATTCAAATAGAAGTATAAAAGTGATACAATCTAATAAGTAGGTATCCATCTATATAGGTTACAAAGAATCGAGCCAAGTTCTTAATAATTCATGTAGTTTAGTACTCAAATTTGAAGATTGACAAATTTCTTATTGACAGGTCAAACAAGCAACTTTTGAAATGAATCTAATGGTTAAATTTTCATTAAGTATCTGATTTTATGTCTAAAATTGAATAAATGGCACCCTTAAATAAGTGGTATTTTATTTTTCTAATCAATGTATCAGCTTTTGACCATCATAGAATCATCATTGGATGGGCTCGCTGATGTGGCAACTTGAGGTACTGTTGTAGATGACACGTTTGGCTTCTTATGTAACCGATCGCTATTTAAATAATGATCAAAAATTGACGATTTGATGGCTGAAATATCTCGAAGTTGTGCTACGCTTTGTACCAAATTACTGAGTAAAAGTTCACGCTTCAAAAACACCATCATCTCTTTAGCATAGTCAGAGTACTGCTGAGGAAGCTGACTACTGAAGAGTATGCTCTCAAATTGTGTACTCAACGAAGCTATCTTATCCATTGGGATATTGATAAGTTTAATGAGTAATTGAAACGGAACATTTTTATCTGAGAAGATGTCTGATGAAAACAATTGGCAGATTTCATTTGAGCCTAGATCAAAATCAGGAGTAGAATAATTGGAAATGGATAAACTACGAATTCTTCTAATGGCTCGTGTCACGCCGTGCAGATTACTCCGACAATCTGCAAATTTGGATAAAACTTCGGCATATGGAACGTATCTTTTGGGTAGTTTATTTTCTTGAATTAATAATGCCAAGTCGTATTTAACCGTAAATACCTTAAGACGTGGTAATTTTACTGTTTCTTCGATCAGATAAGATACCGGATCAGACTGGGAAAATATTTTTTCAGATAAAATATCAGACACGTCGGGTGAAATATCTCTCCACGATAATTGATCGAATGGTATATCTTTGTTGGTTGTGGGCTTGGAAATTGAAAAATTCTCAGAATTTCTATCCTCGTTATATTTTTTTGCTTTTTCAAATCTCACCAAGGCACTACGATTCCAAAATGCACAAACAAAGGGATTAAGCTGAAATTAAAGAAAAAAAAATTCATTAATGTTTAATCCTAGTTTTTTGTGTAATTACGAGCAAATTTTCATTAGAAAATATTTTATGAAGGATTTTTGCTGCTTCGAATACTCAAACTGTATTTAAGCATCTAACCTTCTACTGTGCTATTGAAAGGTATATTAAGTAAGTATTTACTTACCCACAAGATTAA
Source organism: Ferrisia virgata (assembly GCA_900060175.1). NCBI lineage: Eukaryota > Metazoa > Arthropoda > Insecta > Hemiptera > Pseudococcidae > Ferrisia > Ferrisia virgata. The sequence goes on from FIZR01005550.1 coordinate 20,045, forward strand.
CAGCTTTGCTGAATATAAACTCGTAATTTTTGCCATAATCGTGCAACTTTTAGAATCTGTTGGTATTTTTTATTCGCAAACAAGACATGAAAATTGTTCTGAATTAGATATATCTCTATTGTCAACACTTCGTCGCAGGATATTTATAATACAATTTTCCCTTCGACTCATGCCTAGCTTAAAAAATTACCGTGTTATTTTTGTACGAATATTTCAATTTTACTTCGATTATTTCTTTTATTGTTGCGATTAATGATCGGCGTAACGATCGTAAAATTTAAAATATCTCGAAACGCCGCTGAAAAATTTTTTTAACCCATTTAATACGTCAGTTTAATGAATGCGAGTGTATTTTTTCTGCTTTTAGATGATGTTACATACTTATTTATTTTTATTTGTGCGCGTTAAAAATAGAAATTTAATTTCTGTCGGCGACGTTTACATTTTTATTCTAAAATTTTTCATTTCGAATACCAAACTAAAGCATACGAATAATTTTGCTGAGCAATTTCTGTGCCTAGGTGAGTATTTTTCAACGGAAAGTTGTCTTGAATGACTAACTAAAATTGTTTACTTATTAAGTTGTGTTATTTTGAGTCTTATCCAAAAGTTTTCAGCAAATATAAAATAACCTATACAAAACATTATCTTACAACTACCCCTGGGATTCTTTACCAACGAAGTTGAAGTCGTACAAAACATAATGAGAATTTTTTTGTCTACTTGCTCATTGTGTGCCGAATAAGAAGGGTCGAATTTTATTTTTTTTTATTGAGATCTGCTAGTAGCTGGGTCGTAATGGTTGCGAAATGACCTCAAAATTATGTTGTAAAAATTTCAGCTTTCTAATTTCATTTTTGAAATTGCAAAATTGACTTGAAGCTCGCCAATTTTCAAAAAATTGGAAACAAAACGTTTTAAGAGTTTTTTTTTTTTTAATGGAATTATTATCCATAAGGTAATTTGCCGGTGGTTGATAGGTAAAAAGAATTTTTCTTACATTTTTGTTAACTACGTCGCATGTAATGATCAAAAAATTTCGAAAAAATTGTATATATGTATACCTCATCCATCACCTGTGTTGTTAACCCCCACCTAAATCAGCTGCCTCTGGAAATAATTCCGAATCACCCTAAGCCTACTTGCTATTAGTTGATAACTCCTTTTCTTCCCCTCCAGCCAAACCCAGACATGTGAAAATTTTTTTATGAATTCTCTCATATGTGATTTATCATTTTGGCATAGGAAACATTGCAGTGCCCATTTTACAAAAATTTTGAAAAAAACATATTTTAAACTCAAACGCTTGATAAAAATGTTCAAGTTTTTACTAAAACACGGAAATTTTGGGCTTCTGTTCAGTGAAGTGAATATAAAAAAATTATGAATTCATGGCTGGGCTCAGCAATACCAGTGCTCTACTTTAAATTAAATGGGATATCCAAAATACGATTGATGTGTTTTGATCGATCTCATGATTGTCTTACAAATCAGCTCCACAGATAAAATTATCAACTATTAGCAAATTACCTCATGTATGTATATCCAAAATTATCATTCTTTTCAGTTTTTCGCTATTTCCCTTTTTTTCAGAGGTTTATGGTTGAGACCCGCAAAAGGTGCACTCTGCATATCTTTCTGACTTGTATAGAAAGTTTTAAGGTGCTAGTTCAATTAGGGCGACCTGCAAAGGTGAGAAATTAATCAAACACGTTAAAGAAAGATTATTTTTGGACCTATAATGGGATGGGTGGGGGGCGGTGAGTCAAGACACCCCCCCCCCGAAAAGCACAACTCTGGCATCACTGTCAACTATACCTTGGTTTCGTTCAATTGGAGTTGAACTGTTGGGAAGGTTCACTGGTCAGTTCGAAGTATAATTTATACAAAATATTTGCAGCCATTTTGAGTTCAGTAAACTCTTCATTAAATTTTTTTTGAAAACTATTTTGCGTAACAATAAATCATCTTTTATGTCTTTTTTGGAATTATAATGTTAGAATGTCTCTCTGTTGCGCCTCTACGAGCCCTTAAAATGGCGGAAAAACTTCAAAAATTGATCAATCTTCGTTAAAAGTGGTTTGCTGAGGTGGAAAATGATAAAAAGAAAATTTCAACTCCATCGAGTATTTATAGTTTTATTGGAATTTTAATATAGGTAAAATATGCTTGAAATTTGAAAAAATGTGTTTTTCTGTTTTTTTTTCCTGTTTTAAACGGCTTCTATTAAATAGAACCGGTCATCAAAAAACGTGTCAGAGAACCCTTTTATGAGAATTTTTTTACGTAGGGTCGTTTAACTATTTTTAGACACTTAGCACTTATAATTTTCATTCAGTGGTGCCTGAAAATTGAAAAAATGTTTGTAACTCGCATTGATAAATGATATAGTTGTTTTCTGATTGTTCATTGCCTACGTATTAGAATTTTTCAAGTCACACATATAAAGTCGTACGTAACAAAATTTGTAGAAAAACCTTTAAAAGAACAAAATTTTGGCAAAAGCCACCAAGTATCTTGTCTAAAGATAGGTTGAAAAAGTTAGTTCAAATGATATTATGAAAAAATCGCCCACTAAAATACCAAATGAATGTACAAAATTATCATTATTTCTTTTCATTACTCAGCGAATTGTATTTGTCTAGAAAAATGTTCGACTTCAGGTACGTGTAAGTGAAATACGTATAGATTTAACACATTTGAGACTATGTTAAACATTGTGTATTCGAAAAAATGTAAGTACATGAGCTGATAATAACTAAATTCTAAAAACTAATTTCATAATATGGCACATTTAAATATCTGTGGATCTGCATAGTTCCAGGTGAACAAAGTTGAACTACTTTATTACTCATGCTATGTACTTAGGTCGAAATCCACACTAAATCGTTTTGTCATATGTATCGCATTCGTACAAATTCAATATTTACTTTGAATCATTATTACGATCTTGTTCGGTGTCGGACGAGTTGAACGTTGGAGTAGCCATAGATCTATGTTGAATTCTGTCGGAACTACGTTTCAATGGAATTAGAAGATTTTGATCTAAAAACTTATGAATCCAAATTGTATATTGAACGTATATTCGCGGAAAATCATAATTAAACAATAGTTTTTTCAAACGATTCGATACGTTTGAGATTTCTTCTCCTGGTATGTCTAGTAACTTTTTGAGTAGACATAATGGCACATTAGAATCTGAGAATATATCGTCAGCGTAAAAATCTAATAAATCTGGATCAGATGTTGGAATATTCGGCTTTTTGTACAGCAGTGAATATGATTCAAGCCTTACGGTAGCTATGTGTTGAGCCACTTTTCTAAAATCTTCCATACATGGTAAAAGTCTATGTAAAAACTGAGCATATGGAACGTACGGCTGAGGAAATTTTTTATCAACCAGAGTAAATTTTAAAATGTATCTAATTTTTTCAATTTTATAAAATACTCTTCTAGCCTTTTTGTAAAGATAAGCCACCGGATCATGTTGTGAGAATATTTCTGGCGAGAGTAATGAGGCTATCTCTGGTGTAAAAATGCTAACGGGTAAAGGATCAGGTTTTAAAATTGCACTTTTATTAGCTTCGGTAGGGATTTTTGGTATCGAGATTGATTCTACCAAGTTATTAAATTGTCACGAAGGTGTGTTTATGCTAGCGAGTGGTTGACCATGGCGATGGCAAAAAAATGCAAAACACCTTTAAAAAATGAGAGTGAAGTAATTATTGAATTCGATTGATAGCTTCCCATAGTCTTTTATTGTTCGCGAAAAATTCAAAGGTTGGGTAAATGTTGAGTCAAATATAAGCTGACATTTTTATGATGTTTTTAGTCTGTTTTTTTTTTAACGATAGAATTGGTTATCAAAAATGACTTCAAGAGAAAGGAATTCAAGAAAAATGATTATTAAGAAAAGTACATAATTTTTCAGACGCTATTACATATATGTAGCTTATCTAAACTAATATAATTTATCTTGTACTAACCGAAAATATATTTTGTTTCTTTGTTTCAGGTGAGTGTCTGATGATCTTATTAAAGATTAAGAAATAAAATAAAAATGAATTACGTAAGTCATTATTTATGAATAAGCACATAATAGTATTTCTTCCCAATAATTTTCCTGACGTGGTGTTAGGACTAGTGACGTATCTAAAAATTGTTTGAAATAATTTAATATTCAAAATCAATGACTTTAGCTCAGTAAGAACTGGTATGTCCATATACTTTTTACATTTGATCATATTGAGGCTTGTTAAGGGAAATAGTGAGAGAGTTTAAAGGAGTTGAATTGAAAAAAATTAAGCTTATATTCGAATTCAACATTTTGAAATTAGAAAAAATCAATATCATTTCACTGTTTAGATTTCAAAAGATTTTTATCAAAGAGGACCCTTCTGCCATTTCGAGGTGTTGAAATTCCAACTTGAAAATTGATTAGTCGAAACAAACATGAAAAGGTCTCTCGTGGTAATTTTTTCAGATTTTTAAACGGGAGCTGTGAGGATTTATGTGACCCTGATCTTTATTTTTAATTTTATTATTTTTTTTTTTTACAACTGTCTCCACGACTTAGTGTATGTGTTAACAGATAAACGCGAATTTTCTAGGCTAAACTAGATCGTCCTATGGCCCTTAGTATGTTTTTGTTCGTTGCACAGGATATGGGGATTGGATTTGAATTGATTTAAGTAGATTTAAATCGATTACACTGCCCCAAAAAGATCAACGATTTCCATTTCAGTAATTTGTTTAAAATCGATTTTTTCACTTTTTTTTTTAAATGAAAAAATTGTAAATTGACCATATTAAAGCCTAAAATTGAGTTTTAAAAAATCGAGATTTAAAGGCTCCAATATCGAAGTCAAAGCTGAAGTAGGAGAGCCACAAAAAACGAAGTTACTAAAAAGACAAATAATGAATGACAAGAATGAGATTGAGTCACAAATGATGAAATGAAATACTTTTGAGTGTTAATTATTAAAAAATACGATATAATTAATTTTTTCAATCTCTACTGGGAAAAAGGTAGTTTTGCATAGACCAAACTAGAACATCTTACGGACTTAAGACAGTTCTAGTTGTTGGTCCTAGGATGAACCAGTTTCACCAAGGCTTTACTAAAACATCCTACGTGAGAATAACTAGTTTATCATGAGAAAATTTGTTGAAGCTAGATTAGCCTGCGTATATTAATTGAAAAACTAGTACATCTTATGAGGAATGAGACAGTTCAACTTAGTGAGGACATTGCAGGAAACCCCGAGGTTTTCTACCATACCTTTATTAGATAAAATTGATTTGTCCTATTCCTTACCAGATGTACTAGATTTTCCTGTAATATCCATAGGCCAAACCAGTTTGGACAAATTTTGTTAAATTAATCTTGTGGAATATTCCCTGACAAAACTACATTCTACAGCCCTTAAGATGTTCTAGCTTAGTCTAGGTAAAAGGTGGTTTGTTGTAAGACAAATTAGAAAATCCTATGGTCCGTGGCCTAAGCGAAACTTGTTTGTGGTATATCAAACTAGAGCATCCTATAGCCCTTGGGATATGCTAGTTTGGCCTAGGAAATTCTCATTTATCCGGAATTCGAGTTGGACCATGAACAGAATTTTTTATTTTATTTTAACGCCATGTTCTGCAACGGAGGTCAGAGACTTATTTAAAGAATAGTTGTTTAAGTAAGAAGTTTTAGTCTAGTTTTGGTCACAAAAGATAAAACATTTTGAATTTTTTGAGAGTCTTCGGCCAGAACTTCTTGAGGACTGTTAGATATAAGATATAGGATTCTTTCTTGATGATGATTAGGACATTCGAAACGTATATAAGGTATGGAGATTTGGCATTTGCATGTTGGGCATAAGGGAGGAGAATTTTTACTCGAGAAATGGGAATGTGTCGGAAGAGAGTGGCTTGAGCATACTCGCGTGATAATTACGTTGTCTTTTGTAGGGATGTTGAAATTTTTTCTCGGAAGTGTATGATTTTTTTATGTTCCTTAATTTGTTTGATGAGGGGATTTGTTGGCAGAATACCTGAAATGTGGATGGGTTTTGTGCTTTGACAAACTGCTCTAAGTCATTTAGAGGGATAGGGATATTTTGGATTGGGCTGTGCAGCAATGCGATTTTGGCGGAAGAATTAGCTGTTCCATCAACTGCGATATTTCTATGTGAGGCAACTCAACATAGAATTATTTTTTTGGACGAAGATGAGAAGATGTGGATTATTTTTTTGTGTGCTATGGGATGCTGTTTTTGGTTATTCCAATTTTGGATGGTATGCCAAGCAGAGAGTGAGTCTGAGAAACTATTGAGTTGGTTAAGGAGAAGTCGTGGATATGTGTGATTGCCATTTTGATTGCTCGGCTGAGAGAATGGCGAAGTCTCGAGGAAGAGGGCTGAGAATGTGGTCGCCTTCATGAACAAAGACACAGCCCATCAGATCTGAGTTTTTAGACCCATCAGTGAAGAGGAATTGGTGATTTGCGTATTTGTTTAGGAGTTCATTAAAACGGGAAGTGACTGCGATAGAGTCAGTATCGAATTTGATGAATTCTGTTAGTGAGTAGTCTATTTTGGAGGCAAAATCGAGCCATGG
>FIZR01005555.1:0-85772 GCA_900060175.1 Ferrisia virgata
TAGCATGAGAAAAAAAAAAAAAAAACAGGATTGGTTGTATTAAAAAAAAAAAAAAAAAAAAAAAAAAAGGGTTGGGTTTTTTAAAAAAAAAAAAAAAAAAAAAAAAAAACTATAGTCTATTCAATTTGAAGAGATCCCTGGATTATATATATAAAATGCTCTTTAATTTTTAACCAACATTAACTAGATTATAACAACAAAAATGAGAATGCAGTAATTGAAATTTCGATTAATTATTCGTTTTTTGTAGTCTTTCTGTTAATTAATTTCGGAATGGTTGAAGAAATTAGTGAGATTTACGATTTCAGGTATTTCATTAAATACTCGCCCTTCGCGAGTCGGAAAAATATGTTCAACTGTTGGTACATTTTGAAAAATTACAATTTCATTAGAGGTACATTATTAAACATTTCGACGATCGCTGCACCATGTCGAAGAGTATGGCGTATTGCCTTGCGTTCTACCGACACTTTCGAAGATACCGCAAGATACTACATCTCGATGGGGTTTCCTGGCGTTATTCCATATCCAAAAAAATATTACGCGTTTCATTTAAAGAATTATCTGAGCAACATCTTATCGAACACGTATCAAGTAGATGTTTCAATAAGTAATTACGTTGACAGATAAGGAAAATACAACCGTGCGTGGATATGTGATTTGGAGGATATAAATGGTTAATATGGATTGATTTAGCTTTTGGTAGATATTGGAATGATGTTAATTTACTTTTTTTCTCGCAGTTACTGAAGAGAAAAGCAGCAATCTACTACCACCATTGGCAGGTTAGTGTTTCAGCTCAGATGGAAGCAAAGGTGGAAATTTTGAGAAAAGCTGTAAAAAAATTGCTATTTTGGCTTGAAAAAGTTATATGTTTTTTAATTCAAGAATAATATGGCCTGAGTGAAGCAAAGGTGAAAATTTTGGAAAAAAGCTGTGAAAAATTGCGGCTTTAGCTTGAAAAAGGTTTACTGTTGATAACTCAAAATTAATTCTAATTTACAAAAATCTTTAAAAAAAACTGTAAAAATTGCAATCTTGAATTGGTAATGTAATTTTTTTCTAAAAATTTAAAATTTTTGAATGTAAAAAAACATCACCTTGAGATGCTTTTTTGTGGTATATTATGCTCATGAAAATTGAAAAAAAAAAGCATTTTTAGCTTCAAAAACATTGAAAATTGAAGAAAATTTGAAAAAAAAAATCAGTAAAATGTTGATTTTATGCTTCAAGAACGTGAAAAATTACAAAAATTGAAGAAAAACCTGTTAATATGTCTATATTGTGGTTCAGCAACGTAAAAAATTGATGAAAACAGAAAAATGTTTTGAAAAATGACAAAAAAACCATTGAAATGTCGATTTTATGCTTCAAAAATGTGAATCTCCCTCCAGCTTCCCTTTTTGCGTCCAACTTACCTTCTTCCAAATTGGATTTTATCAAAAGGTAATTGAAAAACGATTTGTAGCCATCGAAATGTGATGAGAATGTTGTAGGTACTTGATAAAACACTCTGACTGAAAATATTATACCTCTCCTTTTCGGGTATAATGTTAAAATTTTTAAAAAAATAACATGGTTGTCAATAATAATAATAACACCTACAACAGAAGCACAACCTGTTACAACGATGATCTACAGGCAAGCAAATGTTCAATGGACATACGAGACCAAGTTCGCTCAGCTTTAAAAAAAGTTTACAACGATGCTTATCGTAAAATGGAATTAGAACGGTTCCATCATCCAGCTAGCCCAATCACTTGTACCATTAAAATCAGCCTTTGTGGCAAAATTAATGATCGAAGAATCTAAAGAACTGGTATTGCAATTTTTTCCTGAATATCCAAAAAATTCTCTATTCTCCAATCCCCAACTCAGTAACTTGCACTTTTGCAGACCTTTGCAAAATTCATGTTGAAATATATTTGGTAATAAGTAATAACTTTGTAATTACGGTAATTTTAGTGACGTTGTTATTTGACAACGTTGAGGAGTTGTTACAAGCTAGCAACATTGTAATGGCACAGTTGATAAACAATGAACTGTTGGGGCAGAGGTGGAGTGTAAGTGTGCAAATGAAAAGTAAAACTGATATTGGAAATAATTGAGTATAAACAAATTTTTAATACCGCGTTTGTAAATTTACCCATAATTGATGAATTTAAATTTGTTCTGCGGCGATTTATAAATTTCTTATAATCTTATAGGTATTGCTCGTTCCAAAGAAATTGTACCAAACTTTAACTACATATTTCTGGACTGTAAATGCATATCAGTCATTTCACAGGTTTTTGAAGCAAACCTTCTGGGCGCATTTTCCAGGTTTACACATTGTTTACACACTAACACACATGCACTTTACGCACACACAGTACGAAAATAAACAACTTCTACTCATGCGCTCTAGCAGTGCTGGAAAATGCGCTCAGTATTTTTTGCTTCAAAATTGCTAATTTTTGTCAATAGCATTAACAGTCCATATAATGTATAATTAATCATGTCTTATTGATAATTGTTCCGAATTCTCTAATTTTTTATTGTTCATAACTTTTCCTTACAGTTGAAAAATCAAAATGTCTTCTGAAGATGAGTATAATAGTGGAAGTGAAGCTGAGGTTTGAATTTATTCATTTTTGTTACGTGCTTATTATATTTATAGATAGGTTAAAAGTTATAACACTCTTTTAGGAAAATAATGAGAACGAAAGTGCTTCAGATGAAGAGGAACCCGAGGGTGAAGCGTTGGATTCTGAAGAAGTAAGTTTTCAATTTTTGAATTATTTAGCGTCTGATGAAGCAGAATTATATGTTTGATTTATGCATTTCTCCGTTGCAAAATGGACGATTTTAAACCATTGCGTCATCTAAGTAAGCATTTATTTACTTATTAAACCAAAACAATGTATTCCTATTTTAGGATTACGATGATGAAGATGAAGAAAGAGATAATGCTCGCTACAAAAAACGACGAAATGAACGTCATGGAGGATTTATTCTTGAAGAAGCTGAGGTGGACGATGAGGTAGAATCCGAAGAAGAGTGGGAAGAAGGAGCTCAAGAAATTGGTATCGTTGCAAATGAAATCGATGAAGTTGGTCCTACAGCTCAAGAAATCGAAGGACGTAGAAGAGGCACATCTTTCTGGGAGTTCGTTTCATTTTTATATTTACCTACTTGATAGAAAATCGAAGAAAATTGAATAAATTTTTGCTTATAGTTCTCAAAAAGAGGACGAGATTGAAGAATACCTTCGAAAGAAATATGCTGGAGAGTCTATGTCCACTAGACATTTTGGTGATGGCGGAGAAGATATGTCTGACGAAATTACCCAACAAACTCTACTTCCTGGTGTCAAGTTAGTTATTTTTCTAAAACGAATAAAACGAATTCAGAATTAAATGATTATCGTTTTGCTGCAATTGTTTTTGCTAGAGATCCTAACTTATGGATGGTAAAATGTCGCATGGGTGAAGAAAAAAATACAGCATTGTTATTGATGAGAAAATTTGTCGCGTATATGTTGACCGAAGAACCTCTTCAAATTAAATCAGTTGTAGCCCCTGAAGGGGCAAAAGGTTATATTTATATTGAAGCTTACAAACAAGCTCACGTAAAACAAGCTATTGATCGTGTTGGCAGTTTGAGAATGGGTGTTTGGAAGCAACAGGTGCGTTTATATAGGATTTTTTCATCGTATTAGCGATTATTTGTAACACTGATGTGTAATAAATTTTATAGATGGTGCCCATCAAAGAAATGACCGATATTTTACGAGTGACAAAAGAGCAAGTTGGATTAAGACCTAAGCAATGGGTTCGGTTAAAACGAGGTAATGTGAGAAATAAAATGAGTATTTCGCATAGTTTCAAAGTTTATAACACTTTTCTTTCTATTGCAGGTCTGTATAAAGACGATATAGCACAAGTAGATTATGTGGATGTGGCTCAAAACGAAGTTCATCTGAAATTACTTCCCAGAGTTGACTATACTAGACCTAGAGGAGCCTTGAGAGTTGTTCAGGTATCGCATTTTATTCATGAGGAATAATAATATACGTATTGCAATGTATAATGAAACCCTTGGTCAACTAGGATAGTGAAAGCCTTAAACGTAAGAAAAAGAAACGTCCTGCTGCAAAGCCTTTTGATCCCGAAGCAATTCGCGCTGTCGGCGGAGATGTAACTAGTGACGGAGATTTCATGATTTTCGAAGGGAATCGTTACAGTTTGAAAGGATTTTTATACAAAAATTTCAACATGAATGCCATACTAGTGGATGGTAAGCTCTGAAATTTTATGTTTATATTTCTTTTGATGTATTAAATGATGTACAAATATGTGAATATATTTTATTGCAGGTGTAAAACCAACGCTATCGGAATTGGAAAAATTCGAAGAGGCTCCCGAAGGAGTAGATATCGAATTACCGGCTTCCGGCAAAGATGAATCAGCCGGTCAAGTATTCAGCGCTGGCGATAATGTGGAAGTGTGCCAGGGAGAACTTATACATCTGCAAGGAAAAATTCTAACTATCGATGGGAATTTTATTACTGTTATGCCAAAGCACAATGAACTCAAAGTGAGTCAATACTGGAACGAATCACGCTGAAATTTAGTCAACTTACTACAAAATGTGCATTTTACAGACTCCTCTCGAGTTCCAAGCTTGTGAATTGAAAAAGTTCTTCAAAATGGGAGATCATGTTCGTGTAATTGCTGGAAGAAATGAAGGAGATACTGGTTTGGTCATAAGAGCTGAAGAAAATCGTGTCGTTGTGTGCTCTGATCTTACTATGCACGAATTAGAAATATTACCTAGAGATTTACAGCTTTGTACTGATATGGCTACTGGAGTTGATTCGTTAGGACAATTCCAACATGGAGATTTAGTACAAGTGGAGTGAGTAAATTCATTATAAATAAAAAAATTTGTAATAAACAAATTTGATACGTAATTTTTTCCATAGTCCTCAAACCGTTGGAGTAATTGTGCGACTTGAAAAAGAAATCTTTCATGTTTTAAATATGAATGGCAAAGTTGTCGAGGTAAGACCCCAAGCTTTGCATAAACGTAAAGAGTACAAGAATACAATAGCTTTGGACTCGGACCAACAAACAATTCAAAGGAAAGATATTGTTAAAGTCATTGACGGACCACATTCGGTAAGCCTGAGGATATTTGTAAAATGTAGGCCTATTTTTATTTTAATGTTTAACTTAATTCATTTTATAATTTTGTTTAGGGACGTGGTGGAGAAATAAAACATTTGTATCGAAACTACGCATTTTTGTTTTCCAAAATGTTTCTGGACAACAGCGGAATTTTCGTTTGTAAGACTCGGCATTTACAATTGGCCGGAGGCGGTCGCGATTCGGTACGAATAACGCAGCAAAAATTAAATAGTTTACTAATTCTATGGTTCATTAATTGTGGAAATCTATGTTTTAGTCTACTATAACATTAGATTCCGGTTACATGTCGCCCAGAATTTCATCTCCTGCACATCCGAGTGGTGGTGGCGGCGGTGGTGGTGGTGGAAGAAACAGAGGTCGCGGAGGTTTCACCAGAAGGGATACAGAAATTATTGGGAAAACGATTAAAATTACTAGAGGACCATATAAAGGTACCCTTATTTCGTTCTTGAAACCTGGATGATTGTCAACTTTTAAGTATCAATACTTTGTAATTAAATCCTTATGTTTTATAGGAAATGTGGGAATTGTGAAAGATTCAACCGATACAACATCTAGAGTGGAACTGCATACTTCTTGTCAAACGATTTCCGTAGACAGAAATAATATTCAAGTTGTTGGTGAACCGAATAAAGTAATTTCTACCGCTGATCTCGAATTATTTAGAATTTTGGGAAGGAATGCGTTTATAATGAAATTTATGTTTATATTAGGGAACATGCTCCTCTCACTTTCGTACTCCCAATTTCCCCAGCCAAACACCCATGTACAGTGGCGGTGGAAGAACTCCAATGCATGGTTCGCAAACTCCGTTATATGACGGAAATCGTACTCCGCGTCATTATGGTAGCATGACGCCTGTTCACGATGGTTCTAGAACTCCTGCACTGTGGGAAGGATCAGTATCGAATACACCTGCTCGTCAATCCGAACCAGAAGAAGAGAATTGGGATTCGTGTTTCAATAATAGTCCATCGAATTACGCGCCGCAGACTCCTGCGAGCAATTATGCCTCTTCGGATAATTCTTTTTCTCCTTATCATACGAATTCTCCGTCTGGCTATCATAGTACGTGTTTTTTTTAGTCAAATTAATTTCTTTGGGAATATGTACAAATTTTAATCTGCTTTATAGGTGGTAGTACTTCGTCGTCATCCTATTTACATACTCCGAGTCCTGGAGGAAGTGCTATAGGCAGTAGGTACAGTTCATCTTCACCAATTAGCTACAGCCCTATGACTCCCGGCAGTTCTTCTTCGATACAGTCACCTTACGATAATCCTGGAACTCCGGGTTCAGGTATGAAGAAAAATTACCTCTTGAATGTTTTCTTTTTATGAATTTTTCTCATTGTTTTTCGTCTTCAATAATAAAGGAATAGAAATGTCAAGCTTACAAGAAAGTTTCACTCCTGGTGTTGTTGTAAGAGTCCTGGAATCGTTCGAAGATCGTGGTCTTGTTGGCCTAACAGGAATTATAAGAGGAATCAAGGTTTGTAATGAATTATTCGTGTATTAAAGAGCTCTCTTGGGAAATTGTATTCAAACTTTTGTTTTTATTTATAGGATGGAATGTGTAATTTATTCATCGAAGATGAAGGTGCTAACTTTACAATCCGATATGATCATTTGGAACCTGTTGCGCCCAGAATTAATGATCAAGTCAAAGTTTTAGTCGGAGAAGAAAGTGGAATGATAGGAAAATTATTATCCATCGATGGTCAAGAAGGCGTCGTTCAATTTGATGATGAAAGGAATCCAAAATTAATCCAAGCTCGTGTACTATGTCGGTACCAACCTTAATGAACTTATTGTATTTTTGTGGAAAAATTTTCGTTTCAGTTATACAAAATAATTTGTATGGAGTACAATTTTTTTATTTTAAATTTAATTATTCCATAAACTTTTAATTACGATGTATCTCATTATTTGGTAAATTACATAATTTTTTCAATGAGATTTTCTAATAAATGTTGCACATTGATTTATCGATCAACAGCGTCGATTATTATTGATGATTTGATGCAGTAATTTATAAAACGAAAATATATTTCGTATCAGCTATCAATCGATTTTTAGGTGTTTGATATTTTCAACGATTTTTTTTTTCAACGAACCTAAGCGAAATGAGCAAAGCTAATTTGTTTCAAAGTTTATTTGTACGTTAATGAGATTTAGTTTCCCTACAACGAGACTAGATTTTTCCTAATTTTCTTTTCATTTTGGCAAACTAGAGTTTGAAAATTTCTTTTACTGAATCATTTAGGTTTTAGTTCTATGCAGTCCTTGATATTTTTAATGAATTTTTTTCAACGAAACTAAAAGAAATAATCAAACCTAATTTATTTCAAAGCTTATTCGCGCGTTAATGAAATTTGATTTCACCATAACAAGATTAGGTTTCTCGTATTTATGTTCCATATTAGTAAACTAGAATTTAAAAAAATGTCTCGTACGGAATCGTTGATATTATAGTTCGTTTCAATCGAGAACGGACTAAATATGCTCTTTTGCAATTCAAATTCCTGTTTCCAAAATGCATTTTTTTGCTCAATTCTATTGAAATCCTGTAATGTAAACGAGGTAAAAATTTTAAATTTACCAACCACTGAAATGATTAAGGCTGGCGAGCAAAACGTTTTTTTGATTATTGTTCTGGTGTTGGTAGGTGAACGATTTCATTTCATTTCGGTTTTGTTCTACTCATAAGGGACGGAGTATATGTTTTGTTTTGGTTCTGGTTTTGTTCCTAATATTTTGTTTGGTTTTGACTATTGTTCTCAACAGTCCTAACACCCAACACTAGTCAAAAAACAAATCTGATAGAAAATAGAGATCTAAATTACTTTTATTTCGTTCAAAGTAGCGGATGCAAAGGAATAGAAGCAAAATGTACTGAAAAAAGGGATATTTTGGATTGGTTTTGATTATCGATTTTGCTCCATTTGATTATCGGTTTTACTCAATGAAAAGCCAAATGAATTGTTCTGGTTTCATTTGGTTCTCTCATAGTAATCAGATGATTCGTTCCACGGTTCCAGTTTTGCTTTTGCTCTTTCAAAGACCAAATCTAACGGTTTATTGCTCGTTTTATTGATTTTGCTCACCAGCCTTGGAAATGACAGAAGCAATGTGCATTATTTCAGGAATGTTTTGATTAAATGAAGAACAAAATTATTCACTAAAAATTGAAGATTTTAGCTGCAGAAATGAGCATATTTAATTTGTTCTCGATTGGAATGAACGATACATGCAATTATGATTTCTGACTTGACATATATGAAACATGATCTTTATCATCTAACTTTCATCAAAAGCCTAGCTACATAGAGTTACGAGAGAGGAACGAGAAGTAATAAGAATAATGTATTTTTACCTTCTTACGCTAGATACAAGTGAAAAGATATATTTAAAAAATATATTTATTTCCTTTTTAAGAAAAAATAAAAACAAAACCATCAGCAATCCGATAAACAAAATTTGATCGAGTTTATCATTCGTTTAAAAAATAATACAATATCCGCGCATCTACGTCATAACAGCTGTCAAAGGGATTCAAAATATTTCTCATAACGTTTTCTGGATCACCTTTGTTAGTTCATAGAGGTTGAAGAAATACGTACGTTTGAGTGTGTTAGTTACCATTTGTTAGCGTTCGTTTAGTCAGTTTAGTTTAGTATGAGTGGAGTCGGTTCGTCGGCAGGTTCGTACTGCGTTGTTAAACTGCCTCGTGGTGTAATTGTATTACCATCTTCATCTTCGCGTATTTTCTGTTGTACTCGAATTCGAAACTAAACGTGTGCTGTTATTTCACGCTTTTTATAATTTTGTTGCTTTTTTCAATTCGGATTTAATTTATTATATTTGCCGTATTATTTTGATTTCACGATTGTGCGTGTTGGTTTTTCTTGCTTCTGATTTCGCATTACGCGTGGTTCCCGCGTGCTGTACGTAATTTCAGTTTTGTGCGTCTATATTTACCACGTTTTTGTTAACTCGCTTTGTTTGTTGTTGTTTTTTTTTGTTAAATTTTCATTTCTGGAAGCTATTTACGAGGCCAAATGCAGTATTGGTTGAATGGATAGATTCATCCAAAGTGAAAATGAGGTGAGTCTTAGTATGTACTTAGTACGTGTTACAAATGGTATTGCATGTCTGGCTATGTAATGTTTATGTGCAAAAGTAATTTTGTGCCCTTTTTTTTATTACCCCCTTCCGTGAGAAATTTCGAAATCATAATCATCCGCAACCATTTGCGTTAAATTTTTCATGTGTATGATACATTATGGAACTTGGAAGAAGCAGTAGGTACTTAAGTTGTACTGTAGGTGTTTCTGGTGTTATTCCAGTTTTCCTCATTTCAAGTTTCAACAATCAAAACACGATAAACAACACTGTAAATATCACTGATTCTGTGTATTTGAAGTTTCAAAAGTATGCAGTTTTGAATATTTTTTTCCAACTTTGTTACCTGTAATAATCGTGAAGCAATATGGCGACTGGCACTACTTTTTTGAAAATCATAGAGCCATGAAAAAACAAATGTTAAAAAATACCTTTTTGTTTTTTTCCTCCCAAAAATATTTCACTCTAAATGCAAGTTTCGCGAGATAGTCAAGAGATTTTCCAAAAACCTTTCTTAGTGATGTTTTCCGAACAGAATAATCATCTGTTCCTCTAGACATTTTCATTAAATATGATGGTCATAAAACGTATGATACTCGGGAGGTATATTGAAAACACTTATATTTAGAAACCAGAAATAACGTAAAAACTCATGTTAAAACGTGAACTCGTATTCACCATCTAAGAAAATAATACCACTTGGTAGTCAAATTTGTTGTATTATCTTGCGTTGCGATTGTAGAAATGAAAGGTATTCCGCTTCCTACACATTTTTATCATGCCATCGGCTAATGACCGGTGCCTTTTAAATATTCGATTTGTATCCTTGAATAATTTTATCACGTTTGTCTTTCCAATTATGGAATGTTTTCAGCCTATGAATGCGAGTATTTTTTTTTTTTTTTATTTGATAAAGGCCACACTACGATGTGCCAACAAAATATCAAAGCATAACAATCGAATTTATTTCGAAACAGTTTTACGAGTCGAGTATTTCTTGAATGCTAGCTACTAAATTTTGATTTTTATTAAGGAATACGCTGATCATGAAATTATTTTTGTTTTTCAGCAATAAGGCTGTATTATTCGCGTCTTTCTTACTGCCTTTGTAGCACCCTGATTAGTGTAGCATCGCTGTAAAAGGAGGGGTTATTAAAACGTTCAGCGTCAGGGCTATTATCTTCATAAAAACATTACTATCGAATCTTCTTTGTATGTATTGTTGTCGTGGACGTATGGTATAAATATTCTAAATTAAAGTCGGAGCCGGCTCGGCTATATGTTTTAAGAAGTTGGGTTTAAAATACACGCTAGCATGGATCTACATGCTCGTACTTAGAAACCAGTTCCACGTTTTTCAACCGGTTCCAAGCAGAACATGATAACAAAAACGTGCACGCATTAACGATGCTACAATAATGTCTCACCTTTACCACGAGTCTATGTACGTAGATCTAACATTCACTTCATTACCAGCGAAATATCTCGTTCGCAAACATTACGATATGGTAAATAAATTCGTTAAAATTTACTAAATTAAATGAAATCTCATCTTACTAATATATCAGCGGCATACTTCGTGTTACGAAATATTATTACACGATGAAAAATTATTCATTATGATGCACAAACATACGTTCGTACTACACGTAACGAGGAAATAATTTCACTCTTTATTTAAAATTATATAATTAATCTCACTTTTTATTTTGAAACCAGAATTTGTTTTCTCATCGAGAAAAATACGTCCGTCGCGTTACGATTGTCGCAGAAATTTTCAAATAATTTCACAGCTACCCTTGTCAATTTCGTATACTATTACTCGAATCGAAAATCAAACCGATGTGAGATAAATGGAGCTGATGTTAGATGAATCTAATAGAATTCAATCGAAGCTTCAACTTTGAATGATGAATTAATTAAATTTTTAAGATGTTATTTAGTTATAGTGTTTTTACGTTCATGTGCAACTTATTTCGAATTATTTTAATTAATTGCAGAAAATCGATCTTGCAGTTTTCCTAAACTACAATGACCATGGAACATTGATAATTAATTTGAGCTGGAACCGTCGCCCTAGTTATCTTCGTGATTCTTTGCCGCACTCATTTCATATTTGCTGTTTTTAGCCTGAATTTTTATGTTACATTGTCAATGAAAACGAGACTATTACAGGCTATTGACCTACGGTGAATGAAATGAAAGGTGCGGGGGGGGGGAGATCAGCTAAATTCGTTTTAGGATCCTAGAAGACCATTATGGCCATTTTTGGCCATGTCAGATATTGATTTTATTTATTTTTTTCCAGAACTAAAAATAATTTGCATTGCTCGATAAAACCAAAATCGATCAAATTTGGGGAATAGGTTTACTTTAGCGGCGAATTTGATATTCTGGAATGGGGACGACCACCGTTTAAAATTCATTCGTGCTCAAATTTGGGGGAGGGGATGCTGAAGGGCAAAAATTGCAAAAATCGTTTCTTTGAGTTGATTGATGGAGAATCCAAGGTTGTATAACATATCCGAAAATCAGCCTCTTAGATGAATTTGGAGGAGAGATGTGAGGCTTTTTTCCTTTTTTGACCTTGAAAACAGGCGTTTGCTCCCCTATCTTCCCTCCAAATTAAGTTAGGAAGTTGAAATTTGGCATGTAGATTTTTCAGCTCTCCTGTACCCCCTAACGTTACAAAAATGTGGTTTTTTGGTTGATTTTTCTGATGTTTTGAGTTTATCCTACGCATATTTCCCCTCCAAATTGAGCTACGAAGTTGAAATTTGGTATGTTGATTTAGCTGTTGTTCTAAATGTGTTTTTTCATGGTTTAAGATACTTATTTCATCATCTACTTGTACTCCTATTCAGACCGGAATTACGAAAATATGAGACCGTAGGCTGATACCAGGTTTGATGGCCCCTGCCCCCTCGCCCGTAATTTTCCATTCACTTTGTAGGCATATGAAATTCAAAACGTTAGTCTAAATTCATTCGAATATTTTTTAAAACAAATTGTGAGACAAACGAAGTTTAAGAATACAACATGGGACTTTTTCAAAAAAGGAGGAGAAGGGCTATAAAAATTTCAATTATAGTTGCTAAATTTTCAATTCAAATGCTGTTTTTCCTTCGCTTAATCAACGATTATTGCAGTGTTAGGATTGTGGATACCCGAACGAAACGAGGATGAAAATTATCGAGAGAAATTTATTTTTAATGACCAAAAAATGTGTTTTTGGAAAAATTTGGCCAATTTACACATCTTTTGCGAAGTTCAGGTCCTCAAAAGTGTTGAGGCTTGAGCGAATTTTTCGTTCCAAAATACCTTCTATTTCACACCATTGCATTGATTAGTTGATCAAAGCTTAGAGTCATTTTAAAGATGAGAATTGGATAATATTTACGCTTAATTATGAACTAAAACTCTTATGGATAGGAAGAAACGAGTATTGACCAACTGCCCGAGCGAAGCTATGGCGAAAATTTTTTCAATTTTTATGCACAGCACTTTTTTTTACCGATCGAAGCTTGGACTATGAGAAAAAAAACAATTCAAAATACCGTATAAAGCTCATAACAGGGAGCCGGAGCTACAGCCCCCTTTAATCTAGGTCTGCCCCTATCACTAATGAAGGAAAAACATTCCAAAGTTCCTTTTTTTTATTCCATGAATGAACAATTCGCGTATTTATTTTACTTTAGGAAAATCAGCCTCAAAAAGCAGCACATTGCGATGCTTATTTGTTGTTGTTGTTTTGAATGATATGTAAGTGAAGAAATATATTTATCATGCCGGAGGAATCATCTACCTATAAAAATGTTGTAGTTGAAATGACTTGAGGTATCAACGGGCGATTTTTTTTTTTGCAGAATGCGAAGGTCAAATAATCAGGTGATTGTATATTCTCCAGTTAGTTCTACTTTTAAACTGAAGAGCTCGTAAAATTGTACCGCCGTATTTATGCATATCGTGTTTCTTTTTTGTTTCTTAACTGTCTTCGTTCCTACTTAAAATGAATAATTACAAAAGAGTCTGGTGGAAAATAACTTTTTAAAATTGTAGTGAAAAATGTCAAGTTGAAAAAAGAAAAATCGAACCAACCAAAACACGAAAGTTTCAACTCGCGAATATCTTTTAATAAATTAAATTCCATTAGATATTCCATTTTCCACGAACTATTGTAATTTTAAATAAGAAGAAAAGTAGAAAAAAAGAAGATAAAGAAAGCGAATCTCCTACAGGAAAAAATATCTACTTCTGTGTACAAGAACTGAACACACGAGGGTATAGTTTGAAGAAAATCAGGCAATTAGTAACCCTAAAGCGTCCGAATGATAGTAATTCTTGTTTAGTATTTAAGTCGGCGCCATATAAAAGCATTTCATCTTTCTTTTAGATAAACATAGCCGAAAGGTTGTTGTTCGTTTCTAGTTTTCTGTATGAAAAAATTAAAAAAAAATACTTCGATCAAATTAGTTGAACGTTTGTTGGAAATTTATTTAAAACCTTCCATTAGAAAATATAAAAGTTTCAATTTGAAAATTAAATATGTTACGAGAACTTCAGTGAAATACTTTCGTTTGTGCATTTTATTGAACGATTTTTTTTTTTTTTTACTTTGATGAAAATGCGAAGTTATTTAGTTATTTATTTATTTTTTTCGTGGACAACGCTGCGTAATTCTATGACTAATATAGTATGACTAATTCGGTTGTACATATATGTCTACTGTCGAGGTTAAATGTTGAGGAATAACCACTACAGATCTACGTATTATGAGTCTACGAGCCTACGTTATGTTGACAATCGACTACTACTACGTATATTTGAAGAGCGTCGTGTCGTTGAAGAAAATTTTTACTGTATCATTTCGTTCTTCTTTCTGTTTTTTTTCCAGTTCTTTTAATAGAAGTAAAAAATTACACTTTACTGTTCTTGAAATATTCAAGGAAATTTCTCTCTCGACTTTTGTTGAACGGAAAAAGTGATATTTTCAAATGACTGACTCCTTTATTATTTATATCTTTGGTAAAAGACGCAAGGACTATTACGTTAATTAACTTCGGGAGTCTTGGAACGTTGAAAAGAGGATATGATGGTGTTCTTCTTCGGTAAATGTAGACTGGAAAAAGTAGTGGAATGAGTTTATTTTTTTTTCTTTCATTTTTGTTTTTCATCGTGTTCACGCGAGATAATATCCGAAATAGAAAGTTGAAAAATTTTTCGCAAAGTTTGTGTTTTTTTCATTTCGTGTAAAGTTGGCGGTTTTAATGCGACGATGTTAATCAAATTTAATGATATTTCATGAGAAATTTGTTCGAAGACTGTGTTCTATTGTGTGGGAAATGGAAAGATATCGAATTGAATAGAAAAACTTGGTTCATTGCAGTGGAATTATTCGAGAATGAATTTTGAATTTGTAAAAAATATAAATCTGTTGTCGGAAAGTTTGTATTGATTTTTTTTTTGTGAATGAATCGTACCTGATCGTGTGAGAATTAAATGCAGAATTGAGGTGATTTTTAATGGTTGAAATTAGCGAGCTGATTCAAATTGCATGGTTTGTATTATGATGGGTGTTTTTAAATGAAGGTGAAATGTAATTTTAACTTACATACAGGGTGTTCCAGAAAAATACTGGTTTTTTTTTCCAGAAAATTAGAATAGAAAAGGTGTATTCTGATTTGATTTTCTTATGTAGCGTATTAAGCTGTTTTTTGAATGTTTTGGAGTTAAAACTACGAAGGAAAATTTGAAACTCAAGTTATAGAACTTTAAAGCTGATAATTTTTAACCCTAAAACTTTTTCTTGATCTAGCACTGCGTGAGAACTAGTCAACCTCCATCTATAACTTGTTTTATATTTCATTAATTTTGGAGAAAAAATTTCTACAGTTTCCTACTAATTTTCAGAGCAATCAAAATATGTTAGAGATTTCAACTTTATAATAGTCACTTTAGTAGGTAGGTAGTTAGGTACTAAGTAGGTACCTACTAAAGATTCCCATCATCATAGCGAGGTTACTTTTTTTTCGATTCTAATTCCTAATTGTTACTATTTATATGTTAAAAGTTACTTTTGTTACTTTTTACCCCTCAAAAGTTACTTTTTTTCGCACTGTCAAGTAAAAAATACCAATTTTTAGTATAAAATTATAATTTTTTAAAATTTTTCCTGAAAAAATTGATTGTTGTGTTATCTTGTAGAATGTCCATTTTTAAATCCCTCTTATTTTTGATGTTTTGCAAAATTTTGGCCCTCGCTTTGTTCGGATCTAGTCTGACTTATTGACATCATTCCAGTGTTTCTTCCTCCGATCAGTAGTGCAGACGAAGGGGGATGACTTTGCAATATTCACAGGCACTCTTGAAAGTTTTTATTTTCCTCGTAAAAAATTGAATTTTTGGTTACTTTTCAACAAAAATTTGTTTTTTTTTTTTGAGAATTCCGCGATGATGCCAGAGATTGACTTTCCACATTTTCAATTTTTAAACAATTTTTGTAATTTCAAACCAAATGGAGTGGCTTTCAGATTCGAGTTTGGGATTCCAGATTCCAATTCGCAATTTTTTTTCACTACCCTCCTCTTCACTTTTCAAAAAACAAAAAAAAAAACAAAATTGATATGCTTTAGGTACACGTTTGGAAGTTCCGTTTGTTTTTCCTTCCTGCAATACGGTCGTAAGTGACTCTACAGTCAGGCCTGAATTCATGAAGAGGACCTGAGGAGGAGGGCAAAGAGCTGTAGCCTATTCGGTATTTAAAATGAATTTTTTTTAACAGTCCAAAGCTTTAATCTCAGAAGAAAAGTATTGTGCGTGAAAATATTAGAAAAATTCCGGCCTCACTTTGTTCGAGCAGTCAATAGTAGCTCATTTTTTCCTTTCTTAAAGCATAAATATTGACCAATTTTCATTATTTATCTTTAACATGACTGAAAATTTTGATCAAATTAGTCGGTGTAAAGTGGAGGTATTTTTAAATGGAAAATTCCTGAAGCTTCAACTATCTTGGTGCTGAAATTATTAAAAAGTGTGAATAATCCGATCAAATTTTTCTAAAAAATGAAAGTACATTCTTAGGCCATGAAAACCGAGTTTTCCCCAAAAATTTCCCAAAATCTTACCGCCGAAATTATCGTTGATTAAGAAGAGGAACAAACAGAATTTCCGTTGAAAATTTTATGTTTGTAGTTGATATTTTTTATAGTTTCTAGCCCCTTCCTGAAAAAGTCCATGTTGCATTCTTGAAAATTTCTCGTAATTTGTTATGAAAAATATTCGAATAAATTAATTTTTATATCAACATTTTGATTTTCATGTGCCGACTTAATGAATGAAAAATTATGTTAATGGAGTGGTGGGGGGTGGAAAACATGCGCCCTCAAAGCTGCTATCAGTCTCGGACCTATCTTCAGCTCTGGTACAAAAAAAGTTGTAAGGTGAAAAATGATCTGATATGTTTTCGAAATTCTGTCATCTTAGTTTAATACTTCTTCCACAGCTATATTTTTTGGAAACTTGTTGTAAACTACGTGTATTAAAACGGTTTCGGAACTGAAAATTGGAAAAAAAAAACTATTCATTGTGTATTTACAGAAACTGAAATTAGAATCTGCTTACCCTTTCTATCTGACTGTTTCTCAGAAAGAACAAGTTTCATATTTTTTTGGGACATCCTTCATGTCGGCAAGAATTTTTTTTTCATATGTTTTGGAATCGCTCACTATAATAACGTAGCGTGCAATTTTAATTACCTCACCAACTTGAACCAGTTATAAATGAGAAGCATCTCTTTTATTCTGTAGCAAACGAGTGTTAAAATTTTAATCGATTCGAGTTAGATTAGTCTTACAAACGAAATCGTATTCGTTTCTTTCGTAGCTATTTTTATATAGCTTTTACATCGCACCAAGTATGCCACTTAGATAAATATCGTAACAAGTACATAATCGCAGGTAATGAAAAATGAAAATAAGAGCTGAAATTCGTCAAATGATAATAGTCATCAAATCATAAATCGTAGTATACAAACCATACAATAACATATCAAATCCATTTGGTAATTGTTGATTACAAATCGTTAAATGTATTACTATCGACGAAAGGGTGCGACAGCCAAATTAATGACAACGTAGCCTAGCTATGCTACCTTTCAATCAGCAGAAAATACGGCGAATTTTATATCCAATCGAAGTGTTTTCGAAAGGTAAAAAATACAGGCATAAAAAATAAATCAAAACGCCGATTCATTTATCACGAAATTTTTCGGTAATAAATTTTTTTTCACACCTAGAAGGGAAATTTCAAATGGGTTACTCCCTATTCAGTTTGTCAAATGTACCAGCAAGCTGGTTTTTTTTTTTCGCATTGAAATAATATGCAGATGTTACTATTGTGAAATTCTCAAGCATTTGTTCTTCGAGCATTTATTATACGTATCATATTCTGGTAGAGAATATAGAACAGAAATAAAAGTCCAAATTTAGGTCATCGGAACGCCATCGTGGATGTGAAATTATAATTAAAAAACTTATTCTATACACAAAAGATCGATGCCGATGGTGGTAACAAAATCAAAATATGCATTTGTGACAGCTGTTTAATTGAATACGTCCTTTATTAATTGTCCCAATATGGAAATTCTACGTATTTACACAATGAACGAGGAAAAAAAAAGAAACGTCGAAAAATAACATTTCTATTCAACGTGTAACACTCGAAATGAAAATAAAAACCATTTATTTAGTAATGGAAAAAATTAACGTTACGATTTCGATATAGTAAACCACCATAGAGAAATATACAAACAGCTACCGACCGTATATAAGGGTAAAAATTCAATTCCCAACTTTGTTGATTTAATCAAAATTTACTATCAACTTGTTGCTTTAATTTGAAAATTATAATTTTTATTGCTGCTTATTTTTCAACATTTTGGGTGTGGTAAACTTTTTATATTTTTCTGTAATTCTCGGTGATTTTTATTTTTAGCCTGATTTTGTGTGTCGCATTGTCAATGATGATCAGTTCATTATGGGTCTATCGACATACGGCGGATGAGGGGGAATATCAAAATCCCATTTTGAAAGTTTTAGAAGACCATTGCGACCATTTTTGGCAATGTTGAATATTTATTTTATTTATTAATTTTTTTTTCCAGAATAAAAATCATTTGCTCAGCTCAATACCGACCAAAATCGATAAAATTTTAAAAGTAGGTTTAGATTGGCGCCGGATTTAATATGCTGGAGGTGGGGTTGATCTCAGGTCAAAATTCAGTTGTGCCCAAATTTAAGAGAGCTGGTGTTAAGGGACTAAAATTGGAAAAAATGTTCGTTTTTGAGCCAATTGATGAAGAATCCAAAGTTGTTTAACATATCCAAAAATCAGCCACCGAGGACAATTAGGAAAACGGAAAATGGGGTTTCTCCTTTTTGGCCTTTGAAAAGAGCTATTTCTCCCCTATCTCCTCTCTAAATGGAGCTAGGAAAATGAAATTTGGTATATAGGTTTACTAGGGACCATAGATGTGCCTTTAGGGGGTTTCTAGTTTTTAGACCTATTCCAACCCCTTTCCAAAATGTGGTTTTTTGATCAGATTTTCTTATGTTTTGAATTTGTTTTTCGCATAGCTCCTCAAAATTGACCTTGGAAGTTGAAATAAAATTCAAATTTTTCGATTTTTTTATTTTAAACATGGGTTTAGAACTCCTTAAAAACAAAAAAAATCACGAAAGTTTTTTTGGTTTTATATGATCTACTATGACACGTTAATACCAAAACATTAAAAAAAAAATTTCCCTTGATTTTTCTTGTAAATTTTGAAATTTTAAACTTAAAGGGGGGTGGGTAAGGGTGAAGTTAGAGACCCGTTTTTACCATGTTCATTTGACGTCATTTCGCTTCTTTTTTTTATTCCTCGCCCGCCGCCACTTTCGAAAAAAAAAACTGAAATTGAAACGCTCTAGTATACAATTGTTATCCTGAATAAAGGTAAAGATCCCCTCCCTCTCCTCACAGCTCAAAAATTGTAGATTTTTTATCGGTTTTTCTTATTTTTTGAGTTAATTCCTCCTGTAACCCCCTCCAATTTGATCTAGGATATTGAAATTTAGTATATAAATTTAGTATGCGCGCTTAGTTATGCCTCTCCATTTTTTATTCCATGATTGGAAAATTCGATCATCTTCTCAATTCATGAAAATCAGCCTCTTAAAGCATCGTCTGGTGGTGCTTTCTTTGTCAATTTAGGCCAGTTTGTTTGATTTTGACCACGCCCCAAAAATTTTTTCGATTGATTTGTCTGAAAGTTTTCTTTTTACTATGTTTTTGAAAAGATACGCGATAAATAAGATTAAAACAGCTGTTTACTCTAATTTCGTCGATTCTATTTACATTTAAGAATTTCATTAATAATGTTTTCGTTTCGAGGTATGGTATACAAAGAAGGAAAAAATCTTCGCCGTTTGTACGATTAAGCTTTCGTTCGATTCTACCATTCAAATAAAGTAGCCAATTATAAAGTTTTGAGAAACTCGTAGTAGCTTAATATCGATAATGCCAAAAATGTCGAGAGCATTTCTCTATCTTTAATCATTAATCAATGTCTATGTCTCGAGTGCTAAGTCATTTTTTTTTCTTCGTGAGCCGAGTACTTGAGTGAAATGGCTTGATACGAAGACAAAATAAAATTTCAATGAACTTGGTTATCGAAAACACATAAACATGTTTACTTGAAATATAACATACTTGATTTTGTTACTTAATTAAACTATTCGAGTTTATTTTATAAAGCGATTTTTTTTTATGTTTCGCTGGTAATATTGAGTGAGTAGTTCAAGCGCTAGTTTTAGTACTTTGTGTGTTTTTTTTAATTTTGTTCCTTTTTTTTTTTGTTTTTTCGGAAGTCGTTATCATCATTTGCAAAGGTGGTATAATTACTTTGACTATAAACTTGAAGATAAAAGTTTCTCGCAAGTCTTACCAGTTGTAAAATATACCACAAATTTAACGATAATCACGTACCTTTTTTCTTCCTTGCTTTGCGTAAATAAAAGGAGAATTTTTCTTTTTTCTACAGCTTTATTCAGTTTTATATCCTTTTATGGTTTTAACTTTGAGAGAATTATTTCGAGAAAGCTTTATTTGATAAAAATGCCACATTCGATTTCATCGACTGCATTCTTCTTTTTTCTTTTTTTATTATAAATGATTAACCGACTTGTACGTATGTATCTATCATACCTGAATTCTTTTCATAATTTCTTTTTTTTTTCTAAATAAAACACATAATTGATTAGAATTCGTGTAACATACAATATATTACGTATACGTAATATATTAGAAGATTATTAGACAAACTGCACCGTCAGTTTATACTCTTATTATGTTAACATCAAAAACAACCAACCGTTACATGTAGTTCGATTCTACGGTGTAATTAACTCGACCTTGGTCCATTTTTAATTAGCCGATTATGCTGCTCCGATGATCTACACAATATGTTATGGACATAGGATAATTGTTAAACTTACACTTTCATTTAATCGACGTCGACATTCAGCTTGATATTTTCAAACTTGTATGTACGAGTACTCTTTACTTTACCAAGGTAGAATATTTCGTGCCAATTTCATCAACTCTAGGTTCATTGTTTGGAAAAGAAAAAATTCTCTCAAGACAGCTGGTATGGTCGTTTTTAAATATGGTCAAAACGAAAGTTTGAGAAAGTTTTCTTCATTTCTATGTGTACGTAAGTACATTTGCATTATTCTGAAAATGTTAATGATTGCGAATTAAATACTCGTCGCATCGTACATACATATAAAGTGCATGTGAAGATCACGACTTAGGTGTATATTTTCGGTTTATCTTACACTGCAAACACTATTTTAATTACCGACCAATGTGAATCATTAAAACGGTAGCCTCCATTAAATGTGAACGTATTCCTCTCTCTGTCTACGATATCGCTTGAAATGGAAGTGTTTTTTGTATAACGATCCAAAGACGTTGTCGTTGTGGGTTTCATATATAAGTATACTTAAAGTATTTAAATATTGGACGCGTTAATGTGAAATTTTCCAACTAGGTTAATTAGTTCGAATTTGTGTGGTGTGCACGGGTAAATCGCGATAATTTATAGATACTTTTGATTGTACATGTACTTGGGAGTATTTACTATTGAAGCATTTATTTTTAAAAAGACGCGAGTCAATTTTTTCAAATTTTTCAGCTGATTAACGAAATCAATTGCTGAAAACACGGGTTGAATAATATATATACATTTTTGACATTTTCTGGATTTTTGTTAAATTTTTTGCACTTATTATCCGTTTCTATCAAATTTTTACTTAATTTACGATCATTTTTAACAAATTTCTTTCGTAATTCGTGTTCATTTTCAGCTATTTTTCAACATTTTTTTGTGGCTTTTGTTTGATTTTTGCACTTATTCCATTTTAGTCAATCTTTTGCCGAACTTTTGCCTAATTTTCGACGATTTTCCATAATTTTTTGTAATTTTAGATCAATTTTTCTCAATTTTCAACATTTTTTTTCATAATTTAGGTCAATTTTTACCCATTTTTCAACATTTTTTTCATAATTTTTGTTCAATTTTCTGCTCTTATTAACAACTTATTTTTCAATACTTTTTCACAATTTTATGGTATTTGATTGATTTTCTGAAATTATAAAATCATTTTTAACGATTTTTTTTCGTATTTCAAGTCAATTTTTATCCAATTTCGCCACATTTTTCTCAGTTTTCGGTGGTTTTTAACGTTTTTTTGTTTCATAACTTAGATCGATTATTAGCTAAATTTCATAAATTTTACTCGATTTTCGATTAGTTTTCTTCATTTATTACTAATTTTTGTTAGTTTTACCCAATTTCCAATGCTTTTACAGATTTTTGATCACTTTTATGCTCTTTACTATGCTTTTTTTTCAATTTTTACTCTATTTTCAATGGTTTTTTTCATATTTTAGATCAATTTTCTGTACTTTTTACTCGTTTTTGTTCAATTTTTACCCAATTTTCGATGATCTTTCATAATTTACGTTAAATTTCAACAATTTTTCAACTTTTTTTCATAATTTTTGATTGATTTTCTTTACTTTTTACTTGCTCATTTTTGTCAATTTCTACACAATTTCCGATGATTTTAAACGATTTTTTTTTTATAGTTTAGATAAACTTTCACCAATTTTTCTACAATTTTTAGATAATTTTTTACCCAATTTTCACTCATTTTCAACGATTTTTTTCGTGTTTCATGTCTTATTTTCACTTTCACTTTCAAAATATGTCATTTCTCGCATATATTCCCTTTAAATTTAAGTAGAGGATTGAAATTTGGTATGTAAATCATACGAGTTTTTTGTTGCGGGAGGGGAGGGGGATTGGAAATTTTTAGCCTCGTTTCATTCTCTCATAATGCCAAAAAATAAGTTGTTTGTGAGGTGTTTGCGATTTTTCGTGTTGATATCTCACATATTTCTCTTCTAAGTCAAGTTGGAGAATTAAAATTAGGCACGTTGTTTTAGTAATTTATCCCGAATTTGTTTTTCGATCACTTCAACTATTTACTCCAATATTACCCTCTATACCCTTCCCAATGATTCTGAAAATCAGTCTGAAAAAACAACACACTGCAATGTTTTTTTTATGGGTCTACGAAGTAAACGGTCGATCATTATTTTGATTACTTACTGGAAACAAACCCGACGAGGCGAGAATATTCATCGCATATGTATTACATTTGATAAAATCCTCATCTTCGTTAACCAGACGAATCATCCTAATTGATATTAAAATTATCAACCAATTACGTTTTGAAAATGATTAACCCCTCGAGTAAAACTTTCTAATACTTGGAAATATGATAACAGTTTGTCATTTAGTCAACGTGTAAGTATACGATCTATTTAAACGTATAATATACCACATGAACATCAAACAGCATAAATTTTATATCAGTTCACGAACAACCATCCAATTAACTCCTACATCGCTCACATTGGTGTCGCGACCAGGGACGTTTAAAATCAATCTATCTCGTCGTGTTTTACACGACTGCGACATGTCGGTGTCGATGTTGTTGGTTTCCAAAGCTTAAACATATAAAAATTCAAACACGCTTCGAGGCTCTTTCTCTATCACCGAAACATCGTCAATTGTCAATGTATCGATGTACCTAAATGTGTACATGAGATAGAGAGGTACAAGGTACTAGTATCAAAAGGGGGAAGAGGAGAGAAAAACACATCCCATCGTATTCCCAAATCGACGTTCTGTACGAAAAATGATACAATTTGTATTACCCATACCCGCTTAACGTAACATTTAATAAGATGTTTTGCTTTTACTGCAAAAATCGATTATTCTTTTTTTAGACATGAAACCACTTCCGCCATGAAGTAAAGTAAAAGTTATTTATCATATGAGCGAGGCTAACCCCTTATACTACATGTATATATATATATATATACGTACCGCCATCAGTTCTTTCTTGTTTTCGCCCAAAAGGATATTCTGTCACCGGCAAGATATGCCTACTAATCGTAAGAAAAATTATTTCGTACGGTGCATTGCATCGGCGCGATTTGTTTTATAGATTCGTAACGCGATGCACATGGCTGCGAAGTGATTCTTGCTTTGAAAATGGAAAATTATATTTTGAAAATTTTCCATCTGATTATTTTTATGTCTGGTGTGTAATTTAAAAACAGAACATACGTGTTTTATAAATATTATGGTGGTTGGACCCTTGTATACGGGGTACAATTCGCTATTTATCGTGTATAAATTTTTCCACTTCCTGAATGAATTGTCGACGCGATGCGATGTGTTTCGCATGGCTTGGGTACAAGCAGAAGTTAATTCCCCGTGAAAATAGCACCTAAATAAAGTAATTTTACGAAATTATCTTCCAACCTGAATCAATGACTCGTATCAAATATCTTTATTTTTGTACAGATGTGTAATTGTGTACATTATTCATTTTTCGTATGCTTACCTAGCCGGTACTTATTGCGAAAAAGAAATGGCTGTACGATGCACATGCTTGCAACAGGTGAGACGAAAATAATTTACGATTATTTTGTACGTTTCGTATTTCTTCGTGAAAGGTACTGCTGGTTGGTGCTAGTTGCCTGAACTATTCCATTTTTGATTGCGTTGTTCGCAATTGTTACCTCTGTTGTTAATTATACTCGTAGTTCTACTTGGGTGCTCAATTTATCATAATTTTACTGAAAAAGTACGAAAAGTTTGGCAATAAAGAAAATACAAATTAATGGCAATCACAAGGGTCATCTTTGTATAATGGTGCTTCCCTTGAAAGTTGACGACCGAACAGAGATCACATGGGATACGATCCCACTATATATCATAGATTTCCAAGTCGGAGATCTCTATGTGAAACGAATAAACCAATTGTGAATTGTTTATGATTCCATCTTGATGATGATAATGATGACGAACAATCAACTACTTTCAAAAAATCTCAAATTCTAAGAAATCAGATAGATAACAGAATAATCTATGAAAATTTGATTACAATTTTTCAAAACATCGTGAAGGAAAATAGCGTTTTTTAATGATTTAGATTTAAAACTTTGTTTTGCATATATACAGGGTGTCCTGTGAAACGTCTGCATAAAAACCGTAGCTAGTGAACGTGGAGAAGAGCATTGTTACAGATGTGAAAAAATTGGTGGTAGCTGTTTACTAAAACAAAGTACCAATTAGAGAGACGTACCTAAGGGAGTGGCTTTTAACCACCTCCCTCTCCTTGAGGTCGAAAAATTCGAAAAGTTTCGACATTATGTTAATTTTTTTTCTTAACACTCTTGAAAATGCATTTCTTGATCGGTAAAGGCCTAAACAATAGCTCATAGAAAAAGTGGAAACCCCCTGTTGTGAGCCAATTCTGGCTACGTCACTGATCAATGCAGGTCAAATTGTGAATCTAATTCCATTTTCGTATTCAGACGATTTGATTTGCGTGATAACGACACTGACATCACCAACCAAGGAATTGCCCCAAATTTGGGGCAGAGAGTACCTCTACGCCACAAAACACAGCCGTGAAAGTTCGGTGCGACTTTTCTACCGTTTGTATCGACATGTATAGTATATGTAAAAAATTCCAAAACACTTGTAATAACCCCCGCCCCTCCTCTGAACGGACATACCCACAATTCTGCAATTATGTTCCTCTTCCAAAATTTTAATGACGTAATCAGATATAAAATTTCACTTCAAACAACTTTACTTCTATTCATTTTTAAACTATTGGTCATTATTTTTGAGAAAAACGATTTTTGAGCATATTCTTCCCAAAAAATTAAAAAACTGGAAAAAATCATGCTCCTTAGAACACGTACTGCGATGAAAAAATTTCATGCCCCCTCTCCCCAGGTCAGTAGCTGTTGCAATTTAAAATTTTATTTGGTCAATTTCTTCCCTTCTCTTTAAGGGGTGGGAAATTTTGGAAAAATTCATGTCGATAGACCCGTCATTATTTCAGACATTTGGGTTGAAATCATGATTTTTCTTCAAATACGCATAAACAGAATTTTTTTCCAAAAAAAAATTTTTTCAATATTCTGAGTGCTTAATAGTTGTGAAATGACCTCGAACTAACGTGGTAAGAATTTATTCAAATTTGCTCTCCCCAGCCAAAGCTCAAAGCTGAAAAAATACCAAAATTTTCCAATAATTGTAAAGAAAAATAGTTGAAAATTTTTATTAAAAACTGGTTCAATACTGTTATTTGTACCCAAAATGATCAACAATGATAATTTTTCATCTCTACCCTCTTTTTGAGGTAGACCAAAAAAATATTACTTTTCACTCTTTTTAAAATATTTTAAAATAATTCGAAAAAAATTAGATTTTGAAAAAATTTCAACTGAAATAAGTTTAATACAGTCGTTTTAACTCATCTAAAGCATTCCATCGATTTTTATCTTCCTTTACTTTTTCCAGTGGTCCTTAAAATATCTTGATTTTATGAGAAATACGCTATTTTCCTCGGTTTTTTATCCTTCAAAAAAAAATCAATGAAAGTGAAGTAAATCCTCTGATGACTTCAGTGTATTAACTGGGCTACACTACATCTGTATAAATTTAAATTTTTTCGAATTATTTTAAAATATTTCAAAAACTGTGAAAAATAGCGTTTTTTTTGTCTACGAAAAATTATCATTGTTGGTCATTTTAGGTATAAATATCAGTATAAAGCCCATTTCTTGATAAAAATTTTTGCAATTTTTTACAATTTGTAGCATTTTTTTAGCTTTCAGGTTTGCGTTGAGTAGGTAAATTTGAACTTGAGGGGGTAACATTTTTACCACGTAAGTTTAAAGTCATTTTACAACTAGCAAGCATTACCCGTTGTCAATTTTTTTAAATTTGCAAAATTCAATCCACTCTATTGTGTATTTACAGTGTAGCATAAATAAACAAACTTTTGGTGCAAATAATTATCTTTCAATGAGTAGATTTCTATTTTTAAAATAATTGGTAAACTTTTTTCAACGGAGGATTACAATAATTATCATGGTAGAATTTCAACACAATGTCAACATCCACTTGACTTCGTGTATATGAAAATTCGTAGTTGTAGTTATCATGCGACGATTTTGTTTACAAATATAATCAACGTAATTATTACATTTGTCAACACGAATAACGTATCGATAATGTCTGAAGCAACACTTCTGTATGCAAAGTACTGTGACGGTATTTACCATGAGCGGATTTTTAAAAAAGAAAGAAAAAAATGTTATAGATTGTAATCGACTAATACTCCATATATACGTATAATTTATCAAGTTCCAGGGCTTACTACGTATTATACAGTCGAACTTTTGCAGACACTTTTTTCCATTCCTTGTAAGTCGTAACGCTAATGGAAAAGTTGGATATTTTTTTGCGAGGCGTTTTCTATTAATCACTTTATGTATATATTTAATTGATATTGTTAACAAAGTTGTTGTATAGCTGGATTTCTTCTTTCGCAGCGTATTCTCCGTACCCTTTCTAGTTTTTCTTTTTTTTTTCTTTTTTCGCCGCTGTTCTTTACGCGCGGGTAGTATAAGCGGTGTTATTTTAATTTTCTCGGGTTATTGGATTTTCAGAGTTAGTATTCTTAATTAAGTTTGTTTCCATTATTAAATCAGCGAAGACGTCGCGTCGCTTCGCGGTACGGTTTAAAAAAACTAATAAAAATCATTTTCGTGTTGATGCTGAGGTGAGTGTTTTTTTTTTTTAGCGTAGTTGAAATTTTGATTACGGTGGTGCGAAATACGAGCGAGGGTGAACTGAGGCCCTAAAGGGTAGCAATAGCTGAGTGTTGTATTTTTTATGTAGTCGCTGGGTGGATGTATTTTTCCGACATATTGGTTGTTGTTGAAATATCTACAGTTTATTTGTGTTTAATAAAATTTGGCAAAGTCGGATTATATTCGCTCGAATGAAGGCTGTAAAACAAACACTGCTCGAAATATTACATATAATATCGGACGCGTTTAAGAAATGAAAATGTAATCGGTATTAATACACGTTCGGTTGGTGCGCTTATTTTTATATGTTGAGCATTCGGATGCTGCACTGTACACTGTACACTGTACACATATTAGAGTATAAAATTCGTAGAAACGAAAAATAGTTTATCGCCAGGGCCGTTTTGTATAAACGTTGTGATTTATTCCATTATCGACAATTCGGTTGCATTTTCGTTCACTTTTTACGATCTGCTATTCCGACGATTGCCGCAGAGAGGCGGTATTAAATAAAATCGAAATACATACAATAAATGAAGAGAGGGATTTTGTGGCCGCCACGTCGAATTTCGTATTCGTTACGTACGCCGCCGTTGGCAGCATCCTCGTCGTGCGTATCCCTGCATTGAGAATACCGAAACCGATCGTAAAATCTAAAGACTAAGATGCCACCGCACCGCAGGGTTCCTTTTTAGAAAGTACTACGCCATGGTGGAGCGACAATTTCCAAAAATTAAAGTTGTCCCCGCCGTTATATACGTAAATACGCGACCATTGTGCATTGACGTGGAAAGTTTTGCAGCGAGGATGAGATGAGAAGTTAATAATGAGCTCGCCGCCGTCGCCTGTCACATTGACGATTTTACGACGATAGGACGACGACAACGACTTTATGTATAAGGCAACGAACGTCTATTGCTTTGTGTATTTTTTCTAATGATGATGAATAAAGGCCAACGAAAGAGATTCTTGGAAGTACAAGTGGAAGATGGTGACTGTGAGTATTTCATTCTGCCTTTTGTATGATTAATTTTTGTCGCGATGAATTTTTTTCAACGGTATTTATTTAATGGAGTGAAATTTATTTGCGCGATTTCGTGGTTGTGGTCGTAAAATGACCATTGTAGATCTCGGGCATAAGATGAAAGTTTTCTTTCGGGTGTGTTGTTTTCAAAATTAATTTTCAAACTTGTTTTGAATTTTAACAGATTTTAAGGTTGCTCTTCGAGATTTCTCGTTGTCGACCATGCTGTGCCTGAAATTAGAAAAATGTCGGTTTATTTGTTACTTGGGATTTTTTCAGCTTGATTTTCTCATGTCATTATGTCAAACAAAAAAATCATGCTTGGACAATCGACCTGTGGCAGTTGCGGAAAAAATATCAACTAAATTTGTTTTCAAGCTTTATTAGTAGAAAATTATAGATACTGAAACACCAAGATGAAAGTCTGTAGGTACAGCGGTAAGGAGGAGTGTCTAAAGTTACTCAATACTTCTCCGTCATGAGCACTGTTCATTAATTCTCGTTCAACTCATTTCACAGTTCTGATTGGTAGATGTAGATTATTTCAGATTTCTGTCTAAAGAAAGAAAAGCCCCTAACCAATGAACGTTGAGTTGGAATTGGTAGTCAGCGCCTCTGCTGGGAAAAATGAGTGAAGCTGTAAACAATAATTACTTTACCTCTCAAGCAGAAGATTTCCATCTTGATGCTTCAGTATCTATGATATAGGTATCTAGGTTTAAATACTAGGTAAAGGTTTACGAAAAAAAAACACATTTTCCGCGCTGTAAGGGGATGCAATTGGTCTGAAAAAAGTCGAAACCCCCAAACGACACATCTATGGTCTTTACAATGTCTACATACCAAATTTTAACTTCCTAGCTCAATTTGGAAAGGAGATGAGAGAAGAAGAGCTCTTTTTCAAGGTCAAATGGGTAAAATCCCATATATCTCTTCTCCTAATTTACCTAGGAGGTTGATTTTTGGATATTTTATACAACTTTAAATTGTCTATCGATAGGCTTAAAAATAAACATTTTTTGCAATTTTGGTCCCTCAGCATTCCCTTTCTCAAATTTGGGATAAGCTGAATTTTGATTCTAGGTCAACATTCGCTCGTATGCAAACGAAGCCTATTGACCGAATTAGAGCGATTTTGGTCTGCATCGAGAAGGGTAAATAATTTCAGTCTTCAGGGGAAAAAAATAAATTTCTGATTTTGCCAAAGATGGCCTTAATGGTCTTCTAGGGCCCCAGAACGGATTTTCTTAATATTTCCTCTTCCCCTCATTCACCGTGGTGATTTTCATTGGCAATATGACATAGAAAATCTGGCTAAAAAAATGATACGAGGATGGGGGTACAGACCGATGAAATCTGTAAAAAATAGCCATGTGAATAAGTTGCCTAATTCAAAATTTTAAGGGACAAAGATGTGAAAAATCGGTGAAATATTCTTTATGATCAAGGATTCTTGCATGACTCTTCAAGGTGAACGAAACGTGTACTTTGCATGAATTGCCTATCTTCAAAATTGAAGGGGTGTGCGTGTGAATGTTTCTCAAACTTTATCTAAAATATTGTATCTCACACTTTCGAAATCAAATGTTTTTCAACCTGACACTGGATAAGACGGTAATGATGAACAGCATTTCATACAATTCCCTTCAATTTTTCAGGTAGACAATTTATATAAAGAACACTTTGAAAAGTTGCGCAAAAATCTTTGATGACAAAAAATATTCATTTAATTTCTTGAATTTTTGAACCGCTGCCCATTCAAATTTTTAATTAGGGGCAACTTGTTAACAGGATCATTTTTACTTGATTTCATCGATCTCTACCTAACCCTTTATTTTATTATTTATTAAATAAAAAGTAATGTAATAAGTTGCCTTGAATACGGTGCGGTAGGCAACAACTTTTGCAGACTGGCAATGAACATATCTGATTGTGTTCACTTTGAAAAACTATTAAGATCATTTTTGTGATGATTTTTGGCCTTGTACAATATTCACTAATTTTTTTAAATCATTCATTCGACCAGTTGCTATCACTATTGCCTGATCAGGTTTCGTTATCATCTGTTGATATCATTGGTTCAGTGGTTGATATCATGAAATTATTTCCATTCTCACTTTAGTTCTTCTTTCCAGTTGTGTAAAAGCGGCCGGGAGGATTTAAAGGGACTACATCAATTCGCTCCACCGCACCACAGAGCGATTTTTTTCTACGTAAATATTCATTTATTTTTATTCGCGCAAAAACAGTAAAATTCAGTTATCAGAACCTAGGTCAAAATACTCATTTTCCAATCCCTGATCCTCGAAAATTTTACAAAATTTCGCCCTCGTTTTGCCGGAGCTACATATTTTCGACTTTCTAAAAAGAATTTTCAGCAGCCCCCTCTTCGCCCTCCTTCAGAAGTAGACAGCTGCTATGCCACTGCCTCTCTCCACTTTATTTTGTTTCTCTCACCTCGAAACAATGTAAAACTACGATTTGTAGCGAATGTGTTTCTTTTCAGGTCAGGTGTTTGCATTCTACGCTCAAAATTCAGGTTCAGCCGTTACTTTAAAAATAATAGAAAAGCCTTTGAGAACTTTCAAAAAAAGTTTGAAAACTTATTTCGTAAAAGTAAAAACGATAAAGTGGCAAACGAATGAATAATAAAACAGTTGAAAGATCTAAATCCCAAAGCATGTTAAAGTTACGAACTAGCTTCGAGTTGGCGATATTTTAAAATCGGAATGATAAGAAAATGTACTTGGAACAAAAGTAAATCTCATGTACCATAAAATCACACTACAGGTAAACTGTTTAAAATCACAGTGTTAATTTAGCTTTAATCTATTTGTTAAATTTTCATTGAAAAAGAACTATACTCCAATATTGTGGGATAATCTCGTAACCTAATGAATGATGAGCCATGGGAGACAACAAGGATGTTGTTTGACAAAAAAATATAAAAAAAGGCCGAACAACATCGCTTTTATTGTCGATTACTCTTACCCAATCAGTCAAGCTAACCTACAGATCGCTCGCTCCAGGTGTATTTCGGATCTTCACTGGAAGTTGGTAGTTTTTCTATAGAGTTTATAGGCGCCAGTATTTTAAATGTAGAGATATCGTTCATTTCTCGTAAAAAAAAAAAAAGAAATCAATTGTATACATCCTGGAACGTTCTACTTATTCGGAGAACAATAGGTAGATTCGAATCCCTAGAAAAAAAAAAACATCCTGGAGTGTCCAGTTTCAACCAGTACCGTTGAAAAGGGGTTCCCAAAGTTTGAACTTGGGTAATGCAGGGAAGTTGTGTTGTATGTTTTGTGTTTGATTGAATTTTTTGAAATATTTCGTCATCTCTACTCGTAGCAGCACATCAAGCTAGTAAAAAAGATGAAAGTATCATATTTACATTCAAAGACATCACGTCTTTACAACTAACGTACTAGCAGATCGCTGCAAATGAACTATTACTTTAATTCGGCCACTAATATATCATTCGGCTGTGTAATTTTGGCAACAGCACAGAGAAAAGTTGGTAAATTCAATCATTTGTCTGTAAACACTCTACACAGATGCTTCGTTTTAACTCTTAATCACCCTAATTTACCGTCTTTTTTTGAGCCACGTGAAAAATGTAACATCTCGGTAATTTTTCGTCGACCGTACGAACGTTAAGTTCTTTAGTACTTACTTACTTACTTAGTTACCTACCTACCTACCCACCTAGCTATTTTTTTTTTTTTTCAAGAAGTGATTTATCAACTACCTTCGTGCGGTTATTATCAGTAAGTAAGTAATGTTGCGAATAAAAAGTGGAAAAAGGGAGATACGACAACGACGACGAAGTAAAAGAAGACGTAACGACTTAATTAACGTGTGTAACGTGCTTCTGTTTACATTGATGTTATGTCGAACTCCACTCGAATCCAATGTTTTTATATTTTATGACTACGAGCCAAAATATGTACACGTATAATATATGTGTGTATAATACGCACTCATAGCCATATCTATGCATAGAATAGTATACACTTGTACACGAATTGAATAAATATAGAGCATCGTAATTCTCCTACTTGGCATCGATGAACATTCTTAAGTATATAGGTGAATACTTACATACATATCGCGATACTGATGATAGTTTTATCAGCTTAGGAACGTATTTCGAATATTATGCTCTTCCTCCTGATACCTACCTACCTATGCATATACATATTAAGCTATACTCATCGAAAGTATATCGGGTACGAATATTAGAGCCTTCAAAGCACATCGTACACGTATATAATCCAGTAGGAACGAAATTAAAAGTATAATACGTACGACATGGGAAAATTTGACCTCCAAGTTAACGCATTATTACGTTATTTGAGACGGTAAAAATGAAAAGACTTAAGACCGACGTGCCATCCGGTAATTCAGCATATACGGAACTAATGCCGTCGTCGACTTCATCACGCAGCTGGTAATTGTGACCGAAGTGTTATCCTTTGTTTTATTAATTTTTTTTTTTTTAGCTGCCTGATGATGCGTTCTATAAAGATAAATCTTGACTCTGGTATGGTTCGGTTAACTTAAAGTTTTTTCCGTGTGATATATTTGTAGCGCAATATTTTTTATACTAGTTTTGATCTCAGTAATTTGATAATGATGAAATTTCGAAGTTTTATAGTTGGCAATATTGTGTTCTGTTTTCAGGTTAGTTTCGAAATTTGAAAGCATATGAAGCAGAGCCTAGAGCGAATCCAGGTTGTATTTGTAGAGATTCTGAAATATCATCCAAAGTCAGAAATTTTGATATTTTCAATGGATTCAGCATTAATATTTTCGATATCATGATTTTCACCGTTCATCCGATGACCCTACAAAGTTGCCAACATTTTACTTTTCAAACTATAATTCTTCTAGCCTGCTTTTCTGTGTCGCATTTTCAGTGAAAACAGTCTATTACAGTATATCGACTTACGCAGATGAGGAGGAGAGGGAGATATTAACAAAATCCGTTTTGGGGCCCAAAAAGACCATTACGACCAATTTTGGCAATGTCAGATATTTATTTTCATTTTTAATCCTTTTTTTTCTCCGAAGACTAAAATCATTTACTTTGCTTAATATCGACCAAAATCGTTCCAATTTGGTAAATCGGATCAGTTTGGCGAGGGATTAGGTATATGTGAGTGGGGGATAATCTTAAGTCGAAATTCGATCATGTGCAAGTTTAGAGAGGTACTGAGGGGCAAAATCACAAAAACTGATTTTTTTTTTCAGGTAGTCGATAGAGAATCCAAAGTTATATAACGAATCTGAAAAGTAACCTCCTAGGTCAATTGGGGTTGGGAGATATGAGGCATTTGCCACTTTTTGATCTTGAAAATGAAATTACTTCACCCCTATCCCCCTTCAAATTGAGCAAGGAAGTTTAAATAGGTCTTAAATGTGTCTTTTGGCGATTTAGACTTTTCACTCTCAATCCACTTCCCCCCTCTCGCTTCACGACCCCAAAAATGTGAGGCTCCCTGTTTACTTTAAAGTCAAATTTTGGTCCAAGAGCTAAATACATCCATAATTTCTTAAGACACATGTTATAATGGTATAGCGATATCCATGTGTAAGTTTTATGGAATTTTAACTTCTGAACTTTTGAACCTCCCCTCACGGTGCTTCGTTGGCGTCCAATAGGTAAAAACTTTGGTAAAGCCGGAACAGCACATGCGAATTCCGAAATAGCAACACCCATGTTCAGATTTTGCGAGATTTTGAATCTTGAACCTCCCCTTGAGAAGCTTAATTCAGATCCTGGGGGTGAAATTATTGTAAAGATCGTGTTCGGCGCCAACGAAAAGCTCAGAATGAAGCTAATTTCATTTTTAGGTGTCTGGAATTTATGTCTTACTCTCACTAGCGTAATTCACTTAGTGAATGAGAAATTGTCTGGTATTAATTTTTTTTGTTATTTCCATAGCTCGTACCCTCCCCCCGCCTACCTATGACCACCTACGGAAGAAATTAATGAACAAAAATGTTTATCTTTTGACGCTCTAGAATGTTCACTTGAACCTATTTTTCGAATGTTTTATTGTAATATATTTACGGTCGGAGAAATTCGTTACTTTTTCAGATAAGCCTCTCTCTCCCCTCACCTCTCTGAAAAAGGGGGGCGTTCTTGCATTTTCATTTTACTTACTCGTATGTAGTAGTGGGAAGTACTGTGCCAAACGACCAGTCTTGAAAATGAATTAGGTTGATTTTTTAAAATTATTTGTGTGTGGGAAATTTTCAAAAATGACTCATTTCCGTATGCCCTAACTTCCCCCTCCCAAAACCACTAAGCGGTAAAAGTCAAGGAAGTAAAAATATTTGTATTTTGGTATTCCACAATTTTAGTTCTTGAACTTTTTTTTTCGTAGGTGTGTTATTTGAGAAGTTTACATCGAGAAAGCGAAATTTGAACCCCTTCGCCCCTCAAAAAGGGGATCTCGGGAATATTGAAATACCTACTCTACAGTACCTGTATACGAATTTTCCGCTTTCTGTGAATGTTTGGCTTAACTCGGAAGGGAGATATGTGTGCCACAAATTCGAAAAATTTAAAAAACCAGTCATTAAACCACCATTTTTAAAGTTGTGAGAAAGTGCAATGTTAGCTGAAAAGTTGAAACCTCTAAAAAGGAACACCAAATTTCACCCTGTAACTTAATTTGGAGGTGTAATATATGAGTGACTGAATTTTGACCCGAGGTCACCAGCACTAATGTATATCTAATCAACAATCTGAGCCTATTGGCCGAATTTCGGCAGTTTTGGAGGGTATCGAGCTGAGTAAATGAGTTGAATGGTGGTGGAGGGACGAAATAACCGAGTGAAAACGAAGATAAGTAGCAAGTATTCATATGGCTTCGTTAAAAACGGTTTCAATATGTTCTTTCAAGACGCCGAATCGGAGTTTGTTGATACTCCTATTCCCATCCGCCGCAGGTCGATGGCTCGTAGTAGCTTGATTTTCATCGACAATATGGCATAGAAAATCAGGTTAAAAATCTAGATGTTCGTTAAGGTTGTTTTCCTCACCCAAAAGGCGGTAAAATCGACCGAAATTGAAATAAAGATGGTTAAATATAAGTGAAGAGTTTGAGTACATATTTAAAACACTGTTACAAACGAGTAAGTTTATGCCATAACTTCATATCGATTAACAATTATTACCTATCAAAAAATAAATCCATAGAAATTTGGTTACCAGAAGCTGCCGTTCTGCAGAATGTTGGAGTCATATGGTGTACAAATATTTAACCCCTTATATGGGCGTAAATATTTAAATTCATCGTATGTGCTATAAACTCGCAAACGTCGCGTCGTTAACCAATGGCGACGATAAAGTACACTTTTTCATGCTTAATACTGGTCGACCATAACGTGTTATCGATATTATTACGAAATAAAACCTTAATCGATTCGATGACCATGTAGAAAATATTTTTTTTATATAGTTAATGCCGCACCGCTCTACAACAAGCAGCACACCAACATGCACTTGACAGTGTGTACAAGCCTGCGAAGAGAATTTATCGCACATTTGTAAATTCTTTTTGCTAGTTGTTTGGCGAAAAAAGGCAACGTAATGCGTACCTTGAGCAATACTCGTATATATATTAGTATTAGTATAGATATTTCATTAATGAAAATATTTCCTTGTTAATTCCAAAACTAAACACACTGTCAGTATAGTATTAGCATAATGTAACTTGAACCGATAGGCATCAACATCAGCACCAAGTCGCTAACTAGATTCAACTCGACGCGACGCTGAAAGTTTTCATTTCAAAATGTCCAACAAAAGTGAAAACAATTTTAATTAATTTTCAAACAACGAGAGCAACAGCAAGAACGGAAACAACAACAATATCCTCGTCAGTGGTACGAGTCTCTTCGTCAATTGTACACAAATCACTAGTCGGAATGAAATTTTTACCATTGCAGGAATAATACTTATAATTGAAATTACCGTTCGAAAGTCCATAATTCAACGCGCACAGAGCTCACATTTTTTCGCCATATTTTGACATTTATGATGATAAGTGGTACTTTGCGTTGTACTATTATTGCTCGCCTGTACTGTACCTAGCTAACGTATAAGTCAACCACCCGAAAAAAGGGGAAAAACCTAAATGGTATAACGTCTTCTGATAACACTACGTGCCAACTACCTCTACTCGGTCATACAAATTAAAAATACTATAACAAAAGAAACGTTCCTTTTGCGAAAGAAAAAACATTATTTTAGCAACGCATAAATTTGTAGAAAAAAAAGTAATTAAAAAAATAAAAAAAACGTTTACTACGTGAAAAGAAAAAAAAAAGAAAGGAGCGACATTCATAAAATATCCTACGCCGAAATTATTGTTTTTTCTTTTTCTTTTACATGCTTACATAGTAATACCAGTATTTTACTTATACACTGTGTTTTCTATATTCGCAAAAACAACTTTGTCTTAGGTAACAAATTATTTTATGAAATGGAACACCTCTTAGTACGATTATGAAAATTTTCATACCGTTGTGTATTTCTTGAAAGATTGATGGTTTTGATTTTTTTTTCTTCTCAAGTCGTTGTAATACGGCGAATAAATAGAGGAATGTAATTCTCGGCTGATTAATTCATCTTTCTGCGTAGAGTTTTACGTTACGATTGTTTTAATTTAGTTTGCGAAATGGTACAGTAAAAAGAAATTTTACGGGGTTCTCCGCATATTTATTTTTTAGGTGTCAATCATCGTTAGATTGTACTTTTTTTTCTCCAATCCTTCAATTGAGTTTGCCAAAAGAAGAATCTAAAGAGAAGAAAAATATCACTTAGATGATTTTTCATGCTGATTTTCTTCAAATTTTTTGGTAATTTTCTAGAGGTAGAAAATCATTTCGAAATCACTCTATAATATAGAAATAAAAATAAAACGTTTCGATTTAAGACTTTTTCACTTTCTACAGAACTTACACTTTATATTAGAATGTCTTAAGTTGAATAAATAGTAGAAGAAATTGATCCGCAGGTGGTGTACATTAGGGCGTTTCAATTTTAGATTTTTTTCCATAGTTGGGGAGGGAAGGGTATCGAAAAAAAATCGCGAAATGACGTCAAATGAACGTGGTGAAAATTTGGCGTCTAAACCTTGATCCTTACCCCACTCCTTTTTGATTTAAAATTTAAAAATTTATTTGAACAGGGTGTCTAACGGTCATGCAAAGTTATGCAGGTACTGCCAAGTCAGGCATT
This sequence comes from Ferrisia virgata, assembly GCA_900060175.1. Taxonomy (NCBI): domain Eukaryota; kingdom Metazoa; phylum Arthropoda; class Insecta; order Hemiptera; family Pseudococcidae; genus Ferrisia; species Ferrisia virgata. Next base: position 37,900 of record FIZR01005555.1, read on the forward strand.
TTAAGTAAGATTGACTCAAAGTCGTGCATTTTTCGAAAAGTGAAAAAAAATGCCATAAAATTATATCTAGTGTTTTTTTAAATTACTTGTGATATTTTCTTTAAAAACGATATTTTTCCAAGTTTTTGGTTAAAAATTATTTTTATTTTTTTGTGGGGTAAAGAAGGCTGAATATGTCGAAAAAGTCATGCTAAAATATCATGAAAAATCAGGCATTTTGCTGAACAAATTTTTTCAGTTACCATGATGAAAAATCAAAAAAAAAAAATTGTTTTGATTTTTCTAATGCTAACGCGTCATCGTAGATCACATGGGATAGAACTTCTGAAAAGCAAAAAAAAATTACGAAAAGTTTTTTATTGGTCTCATGTGGTCTACTATGACACGTCAGCACCAAAAAATCGAAAAAAGAAATTTTTTTTCGATTTTTCTTATAAATTTTGAAATTTTTAATCAAAAGGGGGTAGGGTAAGGGTCAAATTAAAGACCTCAAATTTTTACCACGTTCGTTTGACGTAATTTCGCAATTTTTTTCCATACCCCTCCAACTTTCGAAATGGCCTGAAATTGAATGAAACGCCTTAGCGTACATTTTTGATGAAATGTCAAGGTGCGTCTTGTCTTCGCATTGCGTGTTTTTTTTCTTTGCCTATTCACGCGGCCTGAAAAAAATAATGTTCAGTAGAAGGATTCAGTTGAGAATGAAAAATGAATGGCATGAAAAAATCCTACGTATAAAACTCAGAAGAAGAAAAAAAAATTGTAAAATTGCTCACAAGTGTCTGAAATAAATAAAAGGTATCCCTTTTGATGGGAATTAATTCGAAAATCCATTTTTTAATTTTTTAATAAATTTATATTAAAAGATGAGAGAAATTCTCATTTTTGAGTACCCCTGAAAAATGGTACGTGGGAGATAAAATTGAAATATTACGCTAAATAGTTTGAAATTAATGACCTAACACGTAAAACAACTCAAATAGGGGGGCATTTTTAATAAACCCTTGAAATGAGGAGTAATGACGAAAATTTCTCGTGAATGATCATTTTGTGTCCAAATATGTACAATAATTCCATTTTTAAAATTAATTTTCAAAGACATTTTTTATTCGATTTTTTAAAAATTTTTGAAGATTTTAAACTTTAAATCAATTTTGCAAATTTTAAAAATTAATTGGAGGACGGAAATTTTTACCACATTATTTTGAGGTCATTTCGCAACTATTTTGACCCGAACGGGTGTACAGATTTCCAAAAAATAAAAAAATTTGGCTCGCCTTAATGAGCAGCTGAAAATGGCAGAAACCATCTAAAAGTTCACTTTTACAGGACTGTAAGAAGGAGTGAGCAAGCTGAAAAGTCAAAAACTCGTTAAAAACACATTTAGAACGCTTACTAATTCAATATGCCAAAATTCAACTCCTTACTTCAATTTGGTGGCGTGGGGGGGAGATATTCCAGAACTTCGGCACCATCAAAAATTGAATAAAACCTATTTCCCCTGTAAGAAAATGCGGAGGGACTGGAGAAGTCGAATTTTCGTTTGGGAAATCTGGAGCCCTGGAGCCCTAATTCAATTTAAATGCCAAATTGTAACGAGTTGTTTCAATGAAGATGGAAGTCGAAGGAATGATACAACTGTCCTAATGTCCATCTTTTCGGGGCTGAGAAAGGGCTCAAAAGTTGAAAGGCATATTTGAGACTTCTACTAAATCTATTTATGTCAAATTTTAGCTAACTGGCTCAATGGAAGGAGAGGTTCTAGGTGAGGGAGCGATACTTTAAGATTAGAAAGCAGGGTAATCCATCTCCAATCCCATTTTTAGATATGTTTTGCTACTTTTAATTCTCTATCGATTAGGTTCTCTACATTTCACCTTCTCTACAAATTTTAAACGTGAATAAATTATGACTTAATATCATCCCCTCCCATTACATAGGGGAGAATAATAACCGTAGATATCTGGCCAGCTCAAAATTGAACTCATTGCTCATTTTGTACCTTAAAACTGATTTTATTAAATGCCTTCTCCATTTTTCGTAGGTAGATGAACCGGTTACAACTTGCGTTTTGTTTGAAAGTAGAACAAGGAAAATTACGTTAAAATTGAAATAAAAATTTTAACTGATCATTCCTAATATTTATGTTTTCTAAAAATTGAAGTGTTTTTTTTTTTTTTTTTTTTTTGAAAATTATTAAAGATATGCAGCTGAGTATTCGGCTGCACTATGAAACGGTGTATTTTCTAATAGATAGAAGAATACCAATGCGACTGCGATGAATTTCCATAAATACGAATACTGCTTCGAAACGAGACAATGTATTGTGTCGTCGATGATTTATGCACAGAATACAAGATTTTACGATCAATTATCTTATATATAGTGTTAAATTAAGGACACGATAGAGCAAAACTAATGACGTGAAGAAAGAAAAAAATCATACGTACAAAAAAAGCCTTCATCCAGGAAGTGGTTTGAAATAAGAACAAAACTTGTATTTCAATCACCACGTAATGATTCAACGTTAACGTGCACGTGATTTCGATCTATATTGTTTCGATATGATGGAGCCGATCGAGATGCGGTACCGTGTACAGTTATAGTAATGGTGGTAACCCTTGTAAAAATAGCGCATCGTACGAAGAAACACGCGCCACAACTTAATATCATAGAATACAAAAGTAAATGGATTAAAAATATAGAATGATATTCACATCTATAGCTATAGCGTTACAAGAACAATAAGGTACTAGGTACTTTCTAATTTGCATATTCGTTATTGTAATAAATATTCGTAGCTGGTTCGTTGTGCATATCTTTGTACGTGTATCGATTTAAAACGTATCTACCTGAGGAGAATATAGCATACTTGTATTTTATTCGATTAAAGAAATTCGATTTAAAAATAAGTACGAGTGTTGTTTATGGTGCACGAAATTAACCTTAAGAATAGAAATGTTTCCCAGCAAGTCTAAGCACCCAACTTATTCGTAGTATTTTTCAGCCTGGCTTTTTATGTCTAATTGTAAGTGAAAACTAGGCTATTAAAGACTGCTGAACAACTGCGGATAAGAGGAGAGCACCGCTGGAATCCATTTTTGCGTCCTTGGTGAACATTTTGGACCATACAAGATATTTATTCCTTTTACTTGGAAAATATTTTCTCTTTTTGAATCTTGAAAACCATATATTTAGCTTAATACCAACAACAGATATCGGTCAAATTTGAGGAGTATGCTTTGAATGGTGGTAGATTTAATATATACGAGTGTGGACCACCCTGAGTCAACATTCAGTTATGTCCCAATTTGGGGAAGGAGGTGCTGAGGGACTAAAATTGCAAAAATGATTCGCTTTTAAACCAATCGATAGCGAATTAAAAGCTGTATTTAATATCCGAAAATGAGCACCCTATGTCGATTGGTAGGAGGGGAACGGGGGTTTCTACCTTTTCTGACCGTGAAGAAAGACTGCTCCACGCATGTCACCCGTTCAAATTTAGGGGGTGGGGGGTGTTAAAATTTGGCATGCGCTTTTATTGGGGTCTAAAACATGCCTTTTGTGGGTTTCGACTTTTTAGTCTCATTGAACCCTCGTAATTTTTTGGTCGGGTTTTTGAGTTTGCTCCACGCATATCTCCCTACCAAATTGAGCTGTTGAATTGCAAGTTGTAATGTAAATTTGGTGAGAGTACTAAGCGTGCCTTTATCTACCTGTACCCCTACCACTCATCGAGAAAAAACATCGCTGAGCTCTTCTTTTTTGCTTGATTTCCTTTTGTCAAATTTGTCAGGGAGTGCCAGACTATTGCGTGCTATCGTCGCGTGGTGGATGTGAAACAAAGACTATCAACGAAATCTGTTTTAGGTCGTAGGAGCCCATTGAGACCACTTTCGGCCATGTGAGGTATTTTTTCTTTTTCGTTTATTTTTTATTTAAAACTTTTAAAATCGGTTAAATTTTGCCAGTAGGCTTGGAATAGCGTTGGATTTGATATTTCTGAGTGCGGATGGCCTTCGGTCAAAATTTGATGATTTCCGAATGGGGGAAAACGGTGCAGAGGGGCTAAAACTTCAAAAATTCTTCATTTCTAAACCAATCGACGTAAAAACAAAAGTTCTAAACCAGAACGTTTTAGTTTTAGTCCGGGGGGGGGATTGGGAGAGGAGTGAGAGGGTAAAAAATAGTTGCGAAATGGCGTCAATTAAACATGGTGAAAATTTGGGGTCTCTAACTTGACCTTTACCCCACACCTTTTAGTTTAAAATTTCAAAATTTACATAAAAAAATCGAAAACAGTTTTTTTTTTGATTTTTTGGTATTAACATGTTATAGCAGACCACATGAAACCAAAAAAAAAAAAAAAAAAAACATTTCTGCGATTTTATTTGCTTTACGGAAGGCTTAAAATTCTGTTTAAAAATGGAGAAAATCATTTATTTTTAATTTTTTCAAGATGGTGAAGTTAAAATACTACATTACATTATTTTTGATGACAATGAATAAAAGTATTTTTTTTACTCTATTACTTAGAAAACAAAAATTAGAATATTCGATACACTATTTTGGAACCCCTGAAAAGCAAAAGAAAAATTGCGAAAACATGGTCTGCTTTGATACGTTAATACCTAAAAAATAGACATTTTTTTCAATTTTTTTTACGTAAATTTTTAAGATTTTGAGATTATAAACGAAAAGAGGGACTAAGGGTCATGTTGTAGACCCCACATTTTTACCACAGGTGGGGGGGGGGGCACTTTCGAATAAAAACAAAATCGCATTCCTTATCCAAAAAAGAATATCTTACTACAATAAAAGAAAGAAGAAATGGGGATTTTTTTCCTTTTTCACCTTGAAAAAAGGCTTTTCTAGTCATATAAACCTGTTTCATATTGAAATATTAAATGTTGAAGTTCAACCAATACATAGTAGACGCCCTAGATGTGTGTTCTAAAGGTTTCAAATTTTCAGCCCCCTTGCGCGCGCGCGCAAGGGGGCTGAAAATTTGAAACCTTTAGAACACACATCTAGGGCGTCTACTATGTATTGGTTGAACTTCAACATTTAATATTTCAATATGAAACAGGTTTATATGACTAGAAAAGCCTTTTTTCAAGGTGAAAAAGGAAAAAAATCCCCATTTCTTCTTTCTTTTATTGTAGTAAGATATTCTTTTTTGGATAAGGAATGCGATTTTGTTTTTATTCGAAAGTGCCCCCCCCCCCACCTGTGGTAAAAATGTGGGGTCTACAACATGACCCTTAGTCCCTCTTTTCGTTTATAATCTCAAAATCTTAAAAATTTACGTAAAAAAAATTGAAAAAAATGTCTATTTTTTAGGTATTAACGTATCAAAGCAGACCATGTTTTCGCAATTTTTCTTTTGCTTTTCAGGGGTTCCAAAATAGTGTATCGAATATTCTAATTTTTGTTTTCTAAGTAATAGAGTAAAAAAAATACTTTTATTCATTGTCATCAAAAATAATGTAATGTAGTATTTTAACTTCACCATCTTGAAAAAATTAAAAATAAATGATTTTCTCCATTTTTAAACAGAATTTTAAGCCTTCCGTAAAGCAAATAAAATCGCAGAAATGTTTTTTTTTTTTTTTTTTTTGGTTTCATGTGGTCTGCTATAACATGTTAATACCAAAAAATCAAAAAAAAAACTGTTTTCGATTTTTTTATGTAAATTTTGAAATTTTAAACTAAAAGGTGTGGGGTAAAGGTCAAGTTAGAGACCCCAAATTTTCACCATGTTTAATTGACGCCATTTCGCAACTATTTTTTACCCTCTCACTCCTCTCCCAATCCCCCCCCCGGACTAAAACTAAAACGTTCTGGTTTAGAACTTTTGTTTTTACGTCGATTGGTTTAGAAATGAAGAATTTTTGAAGTTTTAGCCCCTCTGCACCGTTTTCCCCCATTCGGAAATCATCAAATTTTGACCGAAGGCCATCCGCACTCAGAAATATCAAATCCAACGCTATTCCAAGCCTACTGGCAAAATTTAACCGATTTTAAAAGTTTTAAATAAAAAATAAACGAAAAAGAAAAAATACCTCACATGGCCGAAAGTGGTCTCAATGGGCTCCTACGACCTAAAACAGATTTCGTTGATAGTCTTTGTTTCACATCCACCACGCGACGATAGCACGCAATAGTCTGGCACTCCCTGACAAATTTGACAAAAGGAAATCAAGCAAAAAAGAAGAGCTCAGCGATGTTTTTTCTCGATGAGTGGTAGGGGTACAGGTAGATAAAGGCACGCTTAGTACTCTCACCAAATTTACATTACAACTTGCAATTCAACAGCTCAATTTGGTAGGGAGATATGCGTGGAGCAAACTCAAAAACCCGACCAAAAAATTACGAGGGTTCAATGAGACTAAAAAGTCGAAACCCACAAAAGGCATGTTTTAGACCCCAATAAAAGCGCATGCCAAATTTTAACACCCCCCACCCCCTAAATTTGAACGGGTGACATGCGTGGAGCAGTCTTTCTTCACGGTCAGAAAAGGTAGAAACCCCCGTTCCCCTCCTACCAATCGACATAGGGTGCTCATTTTCGGATATTAAATACAGCTTTTAATTCGCTATCGATTGGTTTAAAAGCGAATCATTTTTGCAATTTTAGTCCCTCAGCACCTCCTTCCCCAAATTGGGACATAACTGAATGTTGACTCAGGGTGGTCCACACTCGTATATATTAAATCTACCACCATTCAAAGCATACTCCTCAAATTTGACCGATATCTGTTGTTGGTATTAAGCTAAATATATGGTTTTCAAGATTCAAAAAGAGAAAATATTTTCCAAGTAAAAGGAATAAATATCTTGTATGGTCCAAAATGTTCACCAAGGACGCAAAAATGGATTCCAGCGGTGCTCTCCTCTTATCCGCAGTTGTTCAGCAGTCTTTAATAGCCTAGTTTTCACTTACAATTAGACATAAAAAGCCAGGCTGAAAAATACTACGAATAAGTTGGGTGCTTAGACTTGCTGGGAAACATTTCTATTCTTAAGGTTAATTTCGTGCACCATAAACAACACTCGTACTTATTTTTAAATCGAATTTCTTTAATCGAATAAAATACAAGTATGCTATATTCTCCTCAGGTAGATACGTTTTAAATCGATACACGTACAAAGATATGCACAACGAACCAGCTACGAATATTTATTACAATAACGAATATGCAAATTAGAAAGTACCTAGTACCTTATTGTTCTTGTAACGCTATAGCTATAGATGTGAATATCATTCTATATTTTTAATCCATTTACTTTTGTATTCTATGATATTAAGTTGTGGCGCGTGTTTCTTCGTACGATGCGCTATTTTTACAAGGGTTACCACCATTACTATAACTGTACACGGTACCGCATCTCGATCGGCTCCATCATATCGAAACAATATAGATCGAAATCACGTGCACGTTAACGTTGAATCATTACGTGGTGATTGAAATACAAGTTTTGTTCTTATTTCAAACCACTTCCTGGATGAAGGCTTTTTTTGTACGTATGATTTTTTTCTTTCTTCACGTCATTAGTTTTGCTCTATCGTGTCCTTAATTTAACACTATATATAAGATAATTGATCGTAAAATCTTGTATTCTGTGCATAAATCATCGACGACACAATACATTGTCTCGTTTCGAAGCAGTATTCGTATTTATGGAAATTCATCGCAGTCGCATTGGTATTCTTCTATCTATTAGAAAATACACCGTTTCATAGTGCAGCCGAATACTCAGCTGCATATCTTTAATAATTTTCAAAAAAAAAAAAAAAAAAAAAACACTTCAATTTTTAGAAAACATAAATATTAGGAATGATCAGTTAAAATTTTTATTTCAATTTTAACGTAATTTTCCTTGTTCTACTTTCAAACAAAACGCAAGTTGTAACCGGTTCATCTACCTACGAAAAATGGAGAAGGCATTTAATAAAATCAGTTTTAAGGTACAAAATGAGCAATGAGTTCAATTTTGAGCTGGCCAGATATCTACGGTTATTATTCTCCCCTATGTAATGGGAGGGGATGATATTAAGTCATAATTTATTCACGTTTAAAATTTGTAGAGAAGGTGAAATGTAGAGAACCTAATCGATAGAGAATTAAAAGTAGCAAAACATATCTAAAAATGGGATTGGAGATGGATTACCCTGCTTTCTAATCTTAAAGTATCGCTCCCTCACCTAGAACCTCTCCTTCCATTGAGCCAGTTAGCTAAAATTTGACATAAATAGATTTAGTAGAAGTCTCAAATATGCCTTTCAACTTTTGAGCCCTTTCTCAGCCCCGAAAAGATGGACATTAGGACAGTTGTATCATTCCTTCGACTTCCATCTTCATTGAAACAACTCGTTACAATTTGGCATTTAAATTGAATTAGGGCTCCAGGGCTCCAGATTTCCCAAACGAAAATTCGACTTCTCCAGTCCCTCCGCATTTTCTTACAGGGGAAATAGGTTTTATTCAATTTTTGATGGTGCCGAAGTTCTGGAATATCTCCCCCCCACGCCACCAAATTGAAGTAAGGAGTTGAATTTTGGCATATTGAATTAGTAAGCGTTCTAAATGTGTTTTTAACGAGTTTTTGACTTTTCAGCTTGCTCACTCCTTCTTACAGTCCTGTAAAAGTGAACTTTTAGATGGTTTCTGCCATTTTCAGCTGCTCATTAAGGCGAGCCAAATTTTGCTATTTTTTGGAAATCTGTACACCCGTTCGGGTCAAAATAGTTGCGAAATGACCTCAAAATAATGTGGTAAAAATTTCCGTCCTCCAATTAATTTTTAAAATTTGCAAAATTGATTTAAAGTTTAAAATCTTCAAAAATTTTTAAAAAATCGAATAAAAAATGTCTTTGAAAATTAATTTTAAAAATGGAATTATTGTACATATTTGGACACAAAATGATCATTCACGAGAAATTTTCGTCATTACTCCTCATTTCAAGGGTTTATTAAAAATGCCCCCCTATTTGAGTTGTTTTACGTGTTAGGTCATTAATTTCAAACTATTTAGCGTAATATTTCAATTTTATCTCCCACGTACCATTTTTCAGGGGTACTCAAATATGAGAATTTCTCTCATCTTTTAATATAAATTTATTAAAAAATTAAAAAATGGATTTTCGAATTAATTCCCATCAAAAGGGATACCTTTTATTTATTTCAGACACTTGTGAGCAATTTTACAATTTTTTTTTCTTCTTCTGAGTTTTATACGTAGGATTTTTTCATGCCATTCATTTTTCATTCTCAACTGAATCCTTCTACTGAACATTATTTTTTTCAGGCCGCGTGAATAGGCAAAGAAAAAAAACACGCAATGCGAAGACAAGACGCACCTTGACATTTCATCAAAAATGTACGCTAAGGCGTTTCATTCAATTTCAGGCCATTTCGAAAGTTGGAGGGGTATGGAAAAAAATTGCGAAATTACGTCAAACGAACGTGGTAAAAATTTGAGGTCTTTAATTTGACCCTTACCCTACCCCCTTTTGATTAAAAATTTCAAAATTTATAAGAAAAATCGAAAAAAAATTTCTTTTTTCGATTTTTTGGTGCTGACGTGTCATAGTAGACCACATGAGACCAATAAAAAACTTTTCGTAATTTTTTTTTGCTTTTCAGAAGTTCTATCCCATGTGATCTACGATGACGCGTTAGCATTAGAAAAATCAAAACAATTTTTTTTTTTTGATTTTTCATCATGGTAACTGAAAAAATTTGTTCAGCAAAATGCCTGATTTTTCATGATATTTTAGCATGACTTTTTCGACATATTCAGCCTTCTTTACCCCACAAAAAAATAAAAATAATTTTTAACCAAAAACTTGGAAAAATATCGTTTTTAAAGAAAATATCACAAGTAATTTAAAAAAACACTAGATATAATTTTATGGCATTTTTTTTCACTTTTCGAAAAATGCACGACTTTGAGTCAATCTTACTTAAAATGCCTGACTTGGCAGTACCTGCATAACTTTGCATGACCGTTAGACACCCTGTTCAAATAAATTTTTAAATTTTAAATCAAAAAGGAGTGGGGTAAGGATCAAGGTTTAGACGCCAAATTTTCACCACGTTCATTTGACGTCATTTCGCGATTTTTTTTCGATACCCTTCCCTCCCCAACTATGGAAAAAAATCTAAAATTGAAACGCCCTAATGTACACCACCTGCGGATCAATTTCTTCTACTATTTATTCAACTTAAGACATTCTAATATAAAGTGTAAGTTCTGTAGAAAGTGAAAAAGTCTTAAATCGAAACGTTTTATTTTTATTTCAATATTATAGAGTGATTTCGAAATGATTTTCTACCTCTAGAAAATTACCAAAAAATTTGAAGAAAATCAGCATGAAAAATCATCTAAGTGATATTTTTCTTCTCTTTAGATTCTTCTTTTGGCAAACTCAATTGAAGGATTGGAGAAAAAAAAGTACAATCTAACGATGATTGACACCTAAAAAATAAATATGCGGAGAACCCCGTAAAATTTCTTTTTACTGTACCATTTCGCAAACTAAATTAAAACAATCGTAACGTAAAACTCTACGCAGAAAGATGAATTAATCAGCCGAGAATTACATTCCTCTATTTATTCGCCGTATTACAACGACTTGAGAAGAAAAAAAAATCAAAACCATCAATCTTTCAAGAAATACACAACGGTATGAAAATTTTCATAATCGTACTAAGAGGTGTTCCATTTCATAAAATAATTTGTTACCTAAGACAAAGTTGTTTTTGCGAATATAGAAAACACAGTGTATAAGTAAAATACTGGTATTACTATGTAAGCATGTAAAAGAAAAAGAAAAAACAATAATTTCGGCGTAGGATATTTTATGAATGTCGCTCCTTTCTTTTTTTTTTCTTTTCACGTAGTAAACGTTTTTTTTATTTTTTTAATTACTTTTTTTTCTACAAATTTATGCGTTGCTAAAATAATGTTTTTTCTTTCGCAAAAGGAACGTTTCTTTTGTTATAGTATTTTTAATTTGTATGACCGAGTAGAGGTAGTTGGCACGTAGTGTTATCAGAAGACGTTATACCATTTAGGTTTTTCCCCTTTTTTCGGGTGGTTGACTTATACGTTAGCTAGGTACAGTACAGGCGAGCAATAATAGTACAACGCAAAGTACCACTTATCATCATAAATGTCAAAATATGGCGAAAAAATGTGAGCTCTGTGCGCGTTGAATTATGGACTTTCGAACGGTAATTTCAATTATAAGTATTATTCCTGCAATGGTAAAAATTTCATTCCGACTAGTGATTTGTGTACAATTGACGAAGAGACTCGTACCACTGACGAGGATATTGTTGTTGTTTCCGTTCTTGCTGTTGCTCTCGTTGTTTGAAAATTAATTAAAATTGTTTTCACTTTTGTTGGACATTTTGAAATGAAAACTTTCAGCGTCGCGTCGAGTTGAATCTAGTTAGCGACTTGGTGCTGATGTTGATGCCTATCGGTTCAAGTTACATTATGCTAATACTATACTGACAGTGTGTTTAGTTTTGGAATTAACAAGGAAATATTTTCATTAATGAAATATCTATACTAATACTAATATATATACGAGTATTGCTCAAGGTACGCATTACGTTGCCTTTTTTCGCCAAACAACTAGCAAAAAGAATTTACAAATGTGCGATAAATTCTCTTCGCAGGCTTGTACACACTGTCAAGTGCATGTTGGTGTGCTGCTTGTTGTAGAGCGGTGCGGCATTAACTATATAAAAAAAATATTTTCTACATGGTCATCGAATCGATTAAGGTTTTATTTCGTAATAATATCGATAACACGTTATGGTCGACCAGTATTAAGCATGAAAAAGTGTACTTTATCGTCGCCATTGGTTAACGACGCGACGTTTGCGAGTTTATAGCACATACGATGAATTTAAATATTTACGCCCATATAAGGGGTTAAATATTTGTACACCATATGACTCCAACATTCTGCAGAACGGCAGCTTCTGGTAACCAAATTTCTATGGATTTATTTTTTGATAGGTAATAATTGTTAATCGATATGAAGTTATGGCATAAACTTACTCGTTTGTAACAGTGTTTTAAATATGTACTCAAACTCTTCACTTATATTTAACCATCTTTATTTCAATTTCGGTCGATTTTACCGCCTTTTGGGTGAGGAAAACAACCTTAACGAACATCTAGATTTTTAACCTGATTTTCTATGCCATATTGTCGATGAAAATCAAGCTACTACGAGCCATCGACCTGCGGCGGATGGGAATAGGAGTATCAACAAACTCCGATTCGGCGTCTTGAAAGAACATATTGAAACCGTTTTTAACGAAGCCATATGAATACTTGCTACTTATCTTCGTTTTCACTCGGTTATTTCGTCCCTCCACCACCATTCAACTCATTTACTCAGCTCGATACCCTCCAAAACTGCCGAAATTCGGCCAATAGGCTCAGATTGTTGATTAGATATACATTAGTGCTGGTGACCTCGGGTCAAAATTCAGTCACTCATATATTACACCTCCAAATTAAGTTACAGGGTGAAATTTGGTGTTCCTTTTTAGAGGTTTCAACTTTTCAGCTAACATTGCACTTTCTCACAACTTTAAAAATGGTGGTTTAATGACTGGTTTTTTAAATTTTTCGAATTTGTGGCACACATATCTCCCTTCCGAGTTAAGCCAAACATTCACAGAAAGCGGAAAATTCGTATACAGGTACTGTAGAGTATGTATTTCAATATTCCCGAGATCCCCTTTTTGAGGGGCGAAGGGGTTCAAATTTCGCTTTCTCGATGTAAACTTCTCAAATAACACACCTACGAAAAAAAAAGTTCAAGAACTAAAATTGTGGAATACCAAAATACAAATATTTTTACTTCCTTGACTTTTACCGCTTAGTGGTTTTGGGAGGGGGAAGTTAGGGCATACGGAAATGAGTCATTTTTGAAAATTTCCCACACACAAATAATTTTAAAAAATCAACCTAATTCATTTTCAAGACTGGTCGTTTGGCACAGTACTTCCCACTACTACATACGAGTAAGTAAAATGAAAATGCAAGAACGCCCCCCTTTTTCAGAGAGGTGAGGGGAGAGAGAGGCTTATCTGAAAAAGTAACGAATTTCTCCGACCGTAAATATATTACAATAAAACATTCGAAAAATAGGTTCAAGTGAACATTCTAGAGCGTCAAAAGATAAACATTTTTGTTCATTAATTTCTTCCGTAGGTGGTCATAGGTAGGCGGGGGGAGGGTACGAGCTATGGAAATAACAAAAAAAATTAATACCAGACAATTTCTCATTCACTAAGTGAATTACGCTAGTGAGAGTAAGACATAAATTCCAGACACCTAAAAATGAAATTAGCTTCATTCTGAGCTTTTCGTTGGCGCCGAACACGATCTTTACAATAATTTCACCCCCAGGATCTGAATTAAGCTTCTCAAGGGGAGGTTCAAGATTCAAAATCTCGCAAAATCTGAACATGGGTGTTGCTATTTCGGAATTCGCATGTGCTGTTCCGGCTTTACCAAAGTTTTTACCTATTGGACGCCAACGAAGCACCGTGAGGGGAGGTTCAAAAGTTCAGAAGTTAAAATTCCATAAAACTTACACATGGATATCGCTATACCATTATAACATGTGTCTTAAGAAATTATGGATGTATTTAGCTCTTGGACCAAAATTTGACTTTAAAGTAAACAGGGAGCCTCACATTTTTGGGGTCGTGAAGCGAGAGGGGGGAAGTGGATTGAGAGTGAAAAGTCTAAATCGCCAAAAGACACATTTAAGACCTATTTAAACTTCCTTGCTCAATTTGAAGGGGGATAGGGGTGAAGTAATTTCATTTTCAAGATCAAAAAGTGGCAAATGCCTCATATCTCCCAACCCCAATTGACCTAGGAGGTTACTTTTCAGATTCGTTATATAACTTTGGATTCTCTATCGACTACCTGAAAAAAAAAATCAGTTTTTGTGATTTTGCCCCTCAGTACCTCTCTAAACTTGCACATGATCGAATTTCGACTTAAGATTATCCCCCACTCACATATACCTAATCCCTCGCCAAACTGATCCGATTTACCAAATTGGAACGATTTTGGTCGATATTAAGCAAAGTAAATGATTTTAGTCTTCGGAGAAAAAAAAGGATTAAAAATGAAAATAAATATCTGACATTGCCAAAATTGGTCGTAATGGTCTTTTTGGGCCCCAAAACGGATTTTGTTAATATCTCCCTCTCCTCCTCATCTGCGTAAGTCGATATACTGTAATAGACTGTTTTCACTGAAAATGCGACACAGAAAAGCAGGCTAGAAGAATTATAGTTTGAAAAGTAAAATGTTGGCAACTTTGTAGGGTCATCGGATGAACGGTGAAAATCATGATATCGAAAATATTAATGCTGAATCCATTGAAAATATCAAAATTTCTGACTTTGGATGATATTTCAGAATCTCTACAAATACAACCTGGATTCGCTCTAGGCTCTGCTTCATATGCTTTCAAATTTCGAAACTAACCTGAAAACAGAACACAATATTGCCAACTATAAAACTTCGAAATTTCATCATTATCAAATTACTGAGATCAAAACTAGTATAAAAAATATTGCGCTACAAATATATCACACGGAAAAAACTTTAAGTTAACCGAACCATACCAGAGTCAAGATTTATCTTTATAGAACGCATCATCAGGCAGCTAAAAAAAAAAAAATTAATAAAACAAAGGATAACACTTCGGTCACAATTACCAGCTGCGTGATGAAGTCGACGACGGCATTAGTTCCGTATATGCTGAATTACCGGATGGCACGTCGGTCTTAAGTCTTTTCATTTTTACCGTCTCAAATAACGTAATAATGCGTTAACTTGGAGGTCAAATTTTCCCATGTCGTACGTATTATACTTTTAATTTCGTTCCTACTGGATTATATACGTGTACGATGTGCTTTGAAGGCTCTAATATTCGTACCCGATATACTTTCGATGAGTATAGCTTAATATGTATATGCATAGGTAGGTAGGTATCAGGAGGAAGAGCATAATATTCGAAATACGTTCCTAAGCTGATAAAACTATCATCAGTATCGCGATATGTATGTAAGTATTCACCTATATACTTAAGAATGTTCATCGATGCCAAGTAGGAGAATTACGATGCTCTATATTTATTCAATTCGTGTACAAGTGTATACTATTCTATGCATAGATATGGCTATGAGTGCGTA
Source organism: Ferrisia virgata (assembly GCA_900060175.1). Lineage (NCBI taxonomy): Eukaryota > Metazoa > Arthropoda > Insecta > Hemiptera > Pseudococcidae > Ferrisia > Ferrisia virgata. The sequence continues at coordinate 53,157 of FIZR01005555.1, forward strand.
TTATACACACATATATTATACGTGTACATATTTTGGCTCGTAGTCATAAAATATAAAAACATTGGATTCGAGTGGAGTTCGACATAACATCAATGTAAACAGAAGCACGTTACACACGTTAATTAAGTCGTTACGTCTTCTTTTACTTCGTCGTCGTTGTCGTATCTCCCTTTTTCCACTTTTTATTCGCAACATTACTTACTTACTGATAATAACCGCACGAAGGTAGTTGATAAATCACTTCTTGAAAAAAAAAAAAAATAGCTAGGTGGGTAGGTAGGTAGGTAACTAAGTAAGTAAGTAAGTACTAAAGAACTTAACGTTCGTACGGTCGACGAAAAATTACCGAGATGTTACATTTTTCACGTGGCTCAAAAAAAGACGGTAAATTAGGGTGATTAAGAGTTAAAACGAAGCATCTGTGTAGAGTGTTTACAGACAAATGATTGAATTTACCAACTTTTCTCTGTGCTGTTGCCAAAATTACACAGCCGAATGATATATTAGTGGCCGAATTAAAGTAATAGTTCATTTGCAGCGATCTGCTAGTACGTTAGTTGTAAAGACGTGATGTCTTTGAATGTAAATATGATACTTTCATCTTTTTTACTAGCTTGATGTGCTGCTACGAGTAGAGATGACGAAATATTTCAAAAAATTCAATCAAACACAAAACATACAACACAACTTCCCTGCATTACCCAAGTTCAAACTTTGGGAACCCCTTTTCAACGGTACTGGTTGAAACTGGACACTCCAGGATGTTTTTTTTTTTCTAGGGATTCGAATCTACCTATTGTTCTCCGAATAAGTAGAACGTTCCAGGATGTATACAATTGATTTCTTTTTTTTTTTTTACGAGAAATGAACGATATCTCTACATTTAAAATACTGGCGCCTATAAACTCTATAGAAAAACTACCAACTTCCAGTGAAGATCCGAAATACACCTGGAGCGAGCGATCTGTAGGTTAGCTTGACTGATTGGGTAAGAGTAATCGACAATAAAAGCGATGTTGTTCGGCCTTTTTTTATATTTTTTTGTCAAACAACATCCTTGTTGTCTCCCATGGCTCATCATTCATTAGGTTACGAGATTATCCCACAATATTGGAGTATAGTTCTTTTTCAATGAAAATTTAACAAATAGATTAAAGCTAAATTAACACTGTGATTTTAAACAGTTTACCTGTAGTGTGATTTTATGGTACATGAGATTTACTTTTGTTCCAAGTACATTTTCTTATCATTCCGATTTTAAAATATCGCCAACTCGAAGCTAGTTCGTAACTTTAACATGCTTTGGGATTTAGATCTTTCAACTGTTTTATTATTCATTCGTTTGCCACTTTATCGTTTTTACTTTTACGAAATAAGTTTTCAAACTTTTTTTGAAAGTTCTCAAAGGCTTTTCTATTATTTTTAAAGTAACGGCTGAACCTGAATTTTGAGCGTAGAATGCAAACACCTGACCTGAAAAGAAACACATTCGCTACAAATCGTAGTTTTACATTGTTTCGAGGTGAGAGAAACAAAATAAAGTGGAGAGAGGCAGTGGCATAGCAGCTGTCTACTTCTGAAGGAGGGCGAAGAGGGGGCTGCTGAAAATTCTTTTTAGAAAGTCGAAAATATGTAGCTCCGGCAAAACGAGGGCGAAATTTTGTAAAATTTTCGAGGATCAGGGATTGGAAAATGAGTATTTTGACCTAGGTTCTGATAACTGAATTTTACTGTTTTTGCGCGAATAAAAATAAATGAATATTTACGTAGAAAAAAATCGCTCTGTGGTGCGGTGGAGCGAATTGATGTAGTCCCTTTAAATCCTCCCGGCCGCTTTTACACAACTGGAAAGAAGAACTAAAGTGAGAATGGAAATAATTTCATGATATCAACCACTGAACCAATGATATCAACAGATGATAACGAAACCTGATCAGGCAATAGTGATAGCAACTGGTCGAATGAATGATTTAAAAAAATTAGTGAATATTGTACAAGGCCAAAAATCATCACAAAAATGATCTTAATAGTTTTTCAAAGTGAACACAATCAGATATGTTCATTGCCAGTCTGCAAAAGTTGTTGCCTACCGCACCGTATTCAAGGCAACTTATTACATTACTTTTTATTTAATAAATAATAAAATAAAGGGTTAGGTAGAGATCGATGAAATCAAGTAAAAATGATCCTGTTAACAAGTTGCCCCTAATTAAAAATTTGAATGGGCAGCGGTTCAAAAATTCAAGAAATTAAATGAATATTTTTTGTCATCAAAGATTTTTGCGCAACTTTTCAAAGTGTTCTTTATATAAATTGTCTACCTGAAAAATTGAAGGGAATTGTATGAAATGCTGTTCATCATTACCGTCTTATCCAGTGTCAGGTTGAAAAACATTTGATTTCGAAAGTGTGAGATACAATATTTTAGATAAAGTTTGAGAAACATTCACACGCACACCCCTTCAATTTTGAAGATAGGCAATTCATGCAAAGTACACGTTTCGTTCACCTTGAAGAGTCATGCAAGAATCCTTGATCATAAAGAATATTTCACCGATTTTTCACATCTTTGTCCCTTAAAATTTTGAATTAGGCAACTTATTCACATGGCTATTTTTTACAGATTTCATCGGTCTGTACCCCCATCCTCGTATCATTTTTTTAGCCAGATTTTCTATGTCATATTGCCAATGAAAATCACCACGGTGAATGAGGGGAAGAGGAAATATTAAGAAAATCCGTTCTGGGGCCCTAGAAGACCATTAAGGCCATCTTTGGCAAAATCAGAAATTTATTTTTTTCCCCTGAAGACTGAAATTATTTACCCTTCTCGATGCAGACCAAAATCGCTCTAATTCGGTCAATAGGCTTCGTTTGCATACGAGCGAATGTTGACCTAGAATCAAAATTCAGCTTATCCCAAATTTGAGAAAGGGAATGCTGAGGGACCAAAATTGCAAAAAATGTTTATTTTTAAGCCTATCGATAGACAATTTAAAGTTGTATAAAATATCCAAAAATCAACCTCCTAGGTAAATTAGGAGAAGAGATATATGGGATTTTACCCATTTGACCTTGAAAAAGAGCTCTTCTTCTCTCATCTCCTTTCCAAATTGAGCTAGGAAGTTAAAATTTGGTATGTAGACATTGTAAAGACCATAGATGTGTCGTTTGGGGGTTTCGACTTTTTTCAGACCAATTGCATCCCCTCACAGCGCGGAAAATGTGTTTTTTTTTCGTAAACCTTTACCTAGTATTTAAACCTAGATACCTATATCATAGATACTGAAGCATCAAGATGGAAATCTTCTGCTTGAGAGGTAAAGTAATTATTGTTTACAGCTTCACTCATTTTTCCCAGCAGAGGCGCTGACTACCAATTCCAACTCAACGTTCATTGGTTAGGGGCTTTTCTTTCTTTAGACAGAAATCTGAAATAATCTACATCTACCAATCAGAACTGTGAAATGAGTTGAACGAGAATTAATGAACAGTGCTCATGACGGAGAAGTATTGAGTAACTTTAGACACTCCTCCTTACCGCTGTACCTACAGACTTTCATCTTGGTGTTTCAGTATCTATAATTTTCTACTAATAAAGCTTGAAAACAAATTTAGTTGATATTTTTTCCGCAACTGCCACAGGTCGATTGTCCAAGCATGATTTTTTTGTTTGACATAATGACATGAGAAAATCAAGCTGAAAAAATCCCAAGTAACAAATAAACCGACATTTTTCTAATTTCAGGCACAGCATGGTCGACAACGAGAAATCTCGAAGAGCAACCTTAAAATCTGTTAAAATTCAAAACAAGTTTGAAAATTAATTTTGAAAACAACACACCCGAAAGAAAACTTTCATCTTATGCCCGAGATCTACAATGGTCATTTTACGACCACAACCACGAAATCGCGCAAATAAATTTCACTCCATTAAATAAATACCGTTGAAAAAAATTCATCGCGACAAAAATTAATCATACAAAAGGCAGAATGAAATACTCACAGTCACCATCTTCCACTTGTACTTCCAAGAATCTCTTTCGTTGGCCTTTATTCATCATCATTAGAAAAAATACACAAAGCAATAGACGTTCGTTGCCTTATACATAAAGTCGTTGTCGTCGTCCTATCGTCGTAAAATCGTCAATGTGACAGGCGACGGCGGCGAGCTCATTATTAACTTCTCATCTCATCCTCGCTGCAAAACTTTCCACGTCAATGCACAATGGTCGCGTATTTACGTATATAACGGCGGGGACAACTTTAATTTTTGGAAATTGTCGCTCCACCATGGCGTAGTACTTTCTAAAAAGGAACCCTGCGGTGCGGTGGCATCTTAGTCTTTAGATTTTACGATCGGTTTCGGTATTCTCAATGCAGGGATACGCACGACGAGGATGCTGCCAACGGCGGCGTACGTAACGAATACGAAATTCGACGTGGCGGCCACAAAATCCCTCTCTTCATTTATTGTATGTATTTCGATTTTATTTAATACCGCCTCTCTGCGGCAATCGTCGGAATAGCAGATCGTAAAAAGTGAACGAAAATGCAACCGAATTGTCGATAATGGAATAAATCACAACGTTTATACAAAACGGCCCTGGCGATAAACTATTTTTCGTTTCTACGAATTTTATACTCTAATATGTGTACAGTGTACAGTGTACAGTGCAGCATCCGAATGCTCAACATATAAAAATAAGCGCACCAACCGAACGTGTATTAATACCGATTACATTTTCATTTCTTAAACGCGTCCGATATTATATGTAATATTTCGAGCAGTGTTTGTTTTACAGCCTTCATTCGAGCGAATATAATCCGACTTTGCCAAATTTTATTAAACACAAATAAACTGTAGATATTTCAACAACAACCAATATGTCGGAAAAATACATCCACCCAGCGACTACATAAAAAATACAACACTCAGCTATTGCTACCCTTTAGGGCCTCAGTTCACCCTCGCTCGTATTTCGCACCACCGTAATCAAAATTTCAGCTACGCTAAAAAAAAAAAACACTCACCTCAGCATCAACACGAAAATGATTTTTATTAGTTTTTTTAAACCGTACCGCGAAGCGACGCGACGTCTTCGCTGATTTAATAATGGAAACAAACTTAATTAAGAATACTAACTCTGAAAATCCAATAACCCGAGAAAATTAAAATAACACCGCTTATACTACCCGCGCGTAAAGAACAGCGGCGAAAAAAGAAAAAAAAAAGAAAAACTAGAAAGGGTACGGAGAATACGCTGCGAAAGAAGAAATCCAGCTATACAACAACTTTGTTAACAATATCAATTAAATATATACATAAAGTGATTAATAGAAAACGCCTCGCAAAAAAATATCCAACTTTTCCATTAGCGTTACGACTTACAAGGAATGGAAAAAAGTGTCTGCAAAAGTTCGACTGTATAATACGTAGTAAGCCCTGGAACTTGATAAATTATACGTATATATGGAGTATTAGTCGATTACAATCTATAACATTTTTTTCTTTCTTTTTTAAAAATCCGCTCATGGTAAATACCGTCACAGTACTTTGCATACAGAAGTGTTGCTTCAGACATTATCGATACGTTATTCGTGTTGACAAATGTAATAATTACGTTGATTATATTTGTAAACAAAATCGTCGCATGATAACTACAACTACGAATTTTCATATACACGAAGTCAAGTGGATGTTGACATTGTGTTGAAATTCTACCATGATAATTATTGTAATCCTCCGTTGAAAAAAGTTTACCAATTATTTTAAAAATAGAAATCTACTCATTGAAAGATAATTATTTGCACCAAAAGTTTGTTTATTTATGCTACACTGTAAATACACAATAGAGTGGATTGAATTTTGCAAATTTAAAAAAATTGACAACGGGTAATGCTTGCTAGTTGTAAAATGACTTTAAACTTACGTGGTAAAAATGTTACCCCCTCAAGTTCAAATTTACCTACTCAACGCAAACCTGAAAGCTAAAAAAATGCTACAAATTGTAAAAAATTGCAAAAATTTTTATCAAGAAATGGGCTTTATACTGATATTTATACCTAAAATGACCAACAATGATAATTTTTCGTAGACAAAAAAAACGCTATTTTTCACAGTTTTTGAAATATTTTAAAATAATTCGAAAAAATTTAAATTTATACAGATGTAGTGTAGCCCAGTTAATACACTGAAGTCATCAGAGGATTTACTTCACTTTCATTGATTTTTTTTTGAAGGATAAAAAACCGAGGAAAATAGCGTATTTCTCATAAAATCAAGATATTTTAAGGACCACTGGAAAAAGTAAAGGAAGATAAAAATCGATGGAATGCTTTAGATGAGTTAAAACGACTGTATTAAACTTATTTCAGTTGAAATTTTTTCAAAATCTAATTTTTTTCGAATTATTTTAAAATATTTTAAAAAGAGTGAAAAGTAATATTTTTTTGGTCTACCTCAAAAAGAGGGTAGAGATGAAAAATTATCATTGTTGATCATTTTGGGTACAAATAACAGTATTGAACCAGTTTTTAATAAAAATTTTCAACTATTTTTCTTTACAATTATTGGAAAATTTTGGTATTTTTTCAGCTTTGAGCTTTGGCTGGGGAGAGCAAATTTGAATAAATTCTTACCACGTTAGTTCGAGGTCATTTCACAACTATTAAGCACTCAGAATATTGAAAAAATTTTTTTTTGGAAAAAAATTCTGTTTATGCGTATTTGAAGAAAAATCATGATTTCAACCCAAATGTCTGAAATAATGACGGGTCTATCGACATGAATTTTTCCAAAATTTCCCACCCCTTAAAGAGAAGGGAAGAAATTGACCAAATAAAATTTTAAATTGCAACAGCTACTGACCTGGGGAGAGGGGGCATGAAATTTTTTCATCGCAGTACGTGTTCTAAGGAGCATGATTTTTTCCAGTTTTTTAATTTTTTGGGAAGAATATGCTCAAAAATCGTTTTTCTCAAAAATAATGACCAATAGTTTAAAAATGAATAGAAGTAAAGTTGTTTGAAGTGAAATTTTATATCTGATTACGTCATTAAAATTTTGGAAGAGGAACATAATTGCAGAATTGTGGGTATGTCCGTTCAGAGGAGGGGCGGGGGTTATTACAAGTGTTTTGGAATTTTTTACATATACTATACATGTCGATACAAACGGTAGAAAAGTCGCACCGAACTTTCACGGCTGTGTTTTGTGGCGTAGAGGTACTCTCTGCCCCAAATTTGGGGCAATTCCTTGGTTGGTGATGTCAGTGTCGTTATCACGCAAATCAAATCGTCTGAATACGAAAATGGAATTAGATTCACAATTTGACCTGCATTGATCAGTGACGTAGCCAGAATTGGCTCACAACAGGGGGTTTCCACTTTTTCTATGAGCTATTGTTTAGGCCTTTACCGATCAAGAAATGCATTTTCAAGAGTGTTAAGAAAAAAAATTAACATAATGTCGAAACTTTTCGAATTTTTCGACCTCAAGGAGAGGGAGGTGGTTAAAAGCCACTCCCTTAGGTACGTCTCTCTAATTGGTACTTTGTTTTAGTAAACAGCTACCACCAATTTTTTCACATCTGTAACAATGCTCTTCTCCACGTTCACTAGCTACGGTTTTTATGCAGACGTTTCACAGGACACCCTGTATATATGCAAAACAAAGTTTTAAATCTAAATCATTAAAAAACGCTATTTTCCTTCACGATGTTTTGAAAAATTGTAATCAAATTTTCATAGATTATTCTGTTATCTATCTGATTTCTTAGAATTTGAGATTTTTTGAAAGTAGTTGATTGTTCGTCATCATTATCATCATCAAGATGGAATCATAAACAATTCACAATTGGTTTATTCGTTTCACATAGAGATCTCCGACTTGGAAATCTATGATATATAGTGGGATCGTATCCCATGTGATCTCTGTTCGGTCGTCAACTTTCAAGGGAAGCACCATTATACAAAGATGACCCTTGTGATTGCCATTAATTTGTATTTTCTTTATTGCCAAACTTTTCGTACTTTTTCAGTAAAATTATGATAAATTGAGCACCCAAGTAGAACTACGAGTATAATTAACAACAGAGGTAACAATTGCGAACAACGCAATCAAAAATGGAATAGTTCAGGCAACTAGCACCAACCAGCAGTACCTTTCACGAAGAAATACGAAACGTACAAAATAATCGTAAATTATTTTCGTCTCACCTGTTGCAAGCATGTGCATCGTACAGCCATTTCTTTTTCGCAATAAGTACCGGCTAGGTAAGCATACGAAAAATGAATAATGTACACAATTACACATCTGTACAAAAATAAAGATATTTGATACGAGTCATTGATTCAGGTTGGAAGATAATTTCGTAAAATTACTTTATTTAGGTGCTATTTTCACGGGGAATTAACTTCTGCTTGTACCCAAGCCATGCGAAACACATCGCATCGCGTCGACAATTCATTCAGGAAGTGGAAAAATTTATACACGATAAATAGCGAATTGTACCCCGTATACAAGGGTCCAACCACCATAATATTTATAAAACACGTATGTTCTGTTTTTAAATTACACACCAGACATAAAAATAATCAGATGGAAAATTTTCAAAATATAATTTTCCATTTTCAAAGCAAGAATCACTTCGCAGCCATGTGCATCGCGTTACGAATCTATAAAACAAATCGCGCCGATGCAATGCACCGTACGAAATAATTTTTCTTACGATTAGTAGGCATATCTTGCCGGTGACAGAATATCCTTTTGGGCGAAAACAAGAAAGAACTGATGGCGGTACGTATATATATATATATATACATGTAGTATAAGGGGTTAGCCTCGCTCATATGATAAATAACTTTTACTTTACTTCATGGCGGAAGTGGTTTCATGTCTAAAAAAAGAATAATCGATTTTTGCAGTAAAAGCAAAACATCTTATTAAATGTTACGTTAAGCGGGTATGGGTAATACAAATTGTATCATTTTTCGTACAGAACGTCGATTTGGGAATACGATGGGATGTGTTTTTCTCTCCTCTTCCCCCTTTTGATACTAGTACCTTGTACCTCTCTATCTCATGTACACATTTAGGTACATCGATACATTGACAATTGACGATGTTTCGGTGATAGAGAAAGAGCCTCGAAGCGTGTTTGAATTTTTATATGTTTAAGCTTTGGAAACCAACAACATCGACACCGACATGTCGCAGTCGTGTAAAACACGACGAGATAGATTGATTTTAAACGTCCCTGGTCGCGACACCAATGTGAGCGATGTAGGAGTTAATTGGATGGTTGTTCGTGAACTGATATAAAATTTATGCTGTTTGATGTTCATGTGGTATATTATACGTTTAAATAGATCGTATACTTACACGTTGACTAAATGACAAACTGTTATCATATTTCCAAGTATTAGAAAGTTTTACTCGAGGGGTTAATCATTTTCAAAACGTAATTGGTTGATAATTTTAATATCAATTAGGATGATTCGTCTGGTTAACGAAGATGAGGATTTTATCAAATGTAATACATATGCGATGAATATTCTCGCCTCGTCGGGTTTGTTTCCAGTAAGTAATCAAAATAATGATCGACCGTTTACTTCGTAGACCCATAAAAAAAACATTGCAGTGTGTTGTTTTTTCAGACTGATTTTCAGAATCATTGGGAAGGGTATAGAGGGTAATATTGGAGTAAATAGTTGAAGTGATCGAAAAACAAATTCGGGATAAATTACTAAAACAACGTGCCTAATTTTAATTCTCCAACTTGACTTAGAAGAGAAATATGTGAGATATCAACACGAAAAATCGCAAACACCTCACAAACAACTTATTTTTTGGCATTATGAGAGAATGAAACGAGGCTAAAAATTTCCAATCCCCCTCCCCTCCCGCAACAAAAAACTCGTATGATTTACATACCAAATTTCAATCCTCTACTTAAATTTAAAGGGAATATATGCGAGAAATGACATATTTTGAAAGTGAAAGTGAAAATAAGACATGAAACACGAAAAAAATCGTTGAAAATGAGTGAAAATTGGGTAAAAAATTATCTAAAAATTGTAGAAAAATTGGTGAAAGTTTATCTAAACTATAAAAAAAAAATCGTTTAAAATCATCGGAAATTGTGTAGAAATTGACAAAAATGAGCAAGTAAAAAGTAAAGAAAATCAATCAAAAATTATGAAAAAAAGTTGAAAAATTGTTGAAATTTAACGTAAATTATGAAAGATCATCGAAAATTGGGTAAAAATTGAACAAAAACGAGTAAAAAGTACAGAAAATTGATCTAAAATATGAAAAAAACCATTGAAAATAGAGTAAAAATTGAAAAAAAAGCATAGTAAAGAGCATAAAAGTGATCAAAAATCTGTAAAAGCATTGGAAATTGGGTAAAACTAACAAAAATTAGTAATAAATGAAGAAAACTAATCGAAAATCGAGTAAAATTTATGAAATTTAGCTAATAATCGATCTAAGTTATGAAACAAAAAAACGTTAAAAACCACCGAAAACTGAGAAAAATGTGGCGAAATTGGATAAAAATTGACTTGAAATACGAAAAAAAATCGTTAAAAATGATTTTATAATTTCAGAAAATCAATCAAATACCATAAAATTGTGAAAAAGTATTGAAAAATAAGTTGTTAATAAGAGCAGAAAATTGAACAAAAATTATGAAAAAAATGTTGAAAAATGGGTAAAAATTGACCTAAATTATGAAAAAAAATGTTGAAAATTGAGAAAAATTGATCTAAAATTACAAAAAATTATGGAAAATCATCGAAAATTAGGCAAAAGTTCGGCAAAAGATTGACTAAAATGGAATAAGTGCAAAAATCAAACAAAAGCCACAAAAAAATGTTGAAAAATAGCTGAAAATGAACACGAATTACGAAAGAAATTTGTTAAAAATGATCGTAAATTAAGTAAAAATTTGATAGAAACGGATAATAAGTGCAAAAAATTTAACAAAAATCCAGAAAATGTCAAAAATGTATATATATTATTCAACCCGTGTTTTCAGCAATTGATTTCGTTAATCAGCTGAAAAATTTGAAAAAATTGACTCGCGTCTTTTTAAAAATAAATGCTTCAATAGTAAATACTCCCAAGTACATGTACAATCAAAAGTATCTATAAATTATCGCGATTTACCCGTGCACACCACACAAATTCGAACTAATTAACCTAGTTGGAAAATTTCACATTAACGCGTCCAATATTTAAATACTTTAAGTATACTTATATATGAAACCCACAACGACAACGTCTTTGGATCGTTATACAAAAAACACTTCCATTTCAAGCGATATCGTAGACAGAGAGAGGAATACGTTCACATTTAATGGAGGCTACCGTTTTAATGATTCACATTGGTCGGTAATTAAAATAGTGTTTGCAGTGTAAGATAAACCGAAAATATACACCTAAGTCGTGATCTTCACATGCACTTTATATGTATGTACGATGCGACGAGTATTTAATTCGCAATCATTAACATTTTCAGAATAATGCAAATGTACTTACGTACACATAGAAATGAAGAAAACTTTCTCAAACTTTCGTTTTGACCATATTTAAAAACGACCATACCAGCTGTCTTGAGAGAATTTTTTCTTTTCCAAACAATGAACCTAGAGTTGATGAAATTGGCACGAAATATTCTACCTTGGTAAAGTAAAGAGTACTCGTACATACAAGTTTGAAAATATCAAGCTGAATGTCGACGTCGATTAAATGAAAGTGTAAGTTTAACAATTATCCTATGTCCATAACATATTGTGTAGATCATCGGAGCAGCATAATCGGCTAATTAAAAATGGACCAAGGTCGAGTTAATTACACCGTAGAATCGAACTACATGTAACGGTTGGTTGTTTTTGATGTTAACATAATAAGAGTATAAACTGACGGTGCAGTTTGTCTAATAATCTTCTAATATATTACGTATACGTAATATATTGTATGTTACACGAATTCTAATCAATTATGTGTTTTATTTAGAAAAAAAAAAGAAATTATGAAAAGAATTCAGGTATGATAGATACATACGTACAAGTCGGTTAATCATTTATAATAAAAAAAGAAAAAAGAAGAATGCAGTCGATGAAATCGAATGTGGCATTTTTATCAAATAAAGCTTTCTCGAAATAATTCTCTCAAAGTTAAAACCATAAAAGGATATAAAACTGAATAAAGCTGTAGAAAAAAGAAAAATTCTCCTTTTATTTACGCAAAGCAAGGAAGAAAAAAGGTACGTGATTATCGTTAAATTTGTGGTATATTTTACAACTGGTAAGACTTGCGAGAAACTTTTATCTTCAAGTTTATAGTCAAAGTAATTATACCACCTTTGCAAATGATGATAACGACTTCCGAAAAAACAAAAAAAAAAAGGAACAAAATTAAAAAAAACACACAAAGTACTAAAACTAGCGCTTGAACTACTCACTCAATATTACCAGCGAAACATAAAAAAAAATCGCTTTATAAAATAAACTCGAATAGTTTAATTAAGTAACAAAATCAAGTATGTTATATTTCAAGTAAACATGTTTATGTGTTTTCGATAACCAAGTTCATTGAAATTTTATTTTGTCTTCGTATCAAGCCATTTCACTCAAGTACTCGGCTCACGAAGAAAAAAAAATGACTTAGCACTCGAGACATAGACATTGATTAATGATTAAAGATAGAGAAATGCTCTCGACATTTTTGGCATTATCGATATTAAGCTACTACGAGTTTCTCAAAACTTTATAATTGGCTACTTTATTTGAATGGTAGAATCGAACGAAAGCTTAATCGTACAAACGGCGAAGATTTTTTCCTTCTTTGTATACCATACCTCGAAACGAAAACATTATTAATGAAATTCTTAAATGTAAATAGAATCGACGAAATTAGAGTAAACAGCTGTTTTAATCTTATTTATCGCGTATCTTTTCAAAAACATAGTAAAAAGAAAACTTTCAGACAAATCAATCGAAAAAATTTTTGGGGCGTGGTCAAAATCAAACAAACTGGCCTAAATTGACAAAGAAAGCACCACCAGACGATGCTTTAAGAGGCTGATTTTCATGAATTGAGAAGATGATCGAATTTTCCAATCATGGAATAAAAAATGGAGAGGCATAACTAAGCGCGCATACTAAATTTATATACTAAATTTCAATATCCTAGATCAAATTGGAGGGGGTTACAGGAGGAATTAACTCAAAAAATAAGAAAAACCGATAAAAAATCTACAATTTTTGAGCTGTGAGGAGAGGGAGGGGATCTTTACCTTTATTCAGGATAACAATTGTATACTAGAGCGTTTCAATTTCAGTTTTTTTTTTCGAAAGTGGCGGCGGGCGAGGAATAAAAAAAAGAAGCGAAATGACGTCAAATGAACATGGTAAAAACGGGTCTCTAACTTCACCCTTACCCACCCCCCTTTAAGTTTAAAATTTCAAAATTTACAAGAAAAATCAAGGGAAATTTTTTTTTTAATGTTTTGGTATTAACGTGTCATAGTAGATCATATAAAACCAAAAAAACTTTCGTGATTTTTTTTGTTTTTAAGGAGTTCTAAACCCATGTTTAAAATAAAAAAATCGAAAAATTTGAATTTTATTTCAACTTCCAAGGTCAATTTTGAGGAGCTATGCGAAAAACAAATTCAAAACATAAGAAAATCTGATCAAAAAACCACATTTTGGAAAGGGGTTGGAATAGGTCTAAAAACTAGAAACCCCCTAAAGGCACATCTATGGTCCCTAGTAAACCTATATACCAAATTTCATTTTCCTAGCTCCATTTAGAGAGGAGATAGGGGAGAAATAGCTCTTTTCAAAGGCCAAAAAGGAGAAACCCCATTTTCCGTTTTCCTAATTGTCCTCGGTGGCTGATTTTTGGATATGTTAAACAACTTTGGATTCTTCATCAATTGGCTCAAAAACGAACATTTTTTCCAATTTTAGTCCCTTAACACCAGCTCTCTTAAATTTGGGCACAACTGAATTTTGACCTGAGATCAACCCCACCTCCAGCATATTAAATCCGGCGCCAATCTAAACCTACTTTTAAAATTTTATCGATTTTGGTCGGTATTGAGCTGAGCAAATGATTTTTATTCTGGAAAAAAAAATTAATAAATAAAATAAATATTCAACATTGCCAAAAATGGTCGCAATGGTCTTCTAAAACTTTCAAAATGGGATTTTGATATTCCCCCTCATCCGCCGTATGTCGATAGACCCATAATGAACTGATCATCATTGACAATGCGACACACAAAATCAGGCTAAAAATAAAAATCACCGAGAATTACAGAAAAATATAAAAAGTTTACCACACCCAAAATGTTGAAAAATAAGCAGCAATAAAAATTATAATTTTCAAATTAAAGCAACAAGTTGATAGTAAATTTTGATTAAATCAACAAAGTTGGGAATTAAATTTTTACCCTTATATACGGTCGGTAGCTGTTTGTATATTTCTCTATGGTGGTTTACTATATCGAAATCGTAACGTTAATTTTTTCCATTACTAAATAAATGGTTTTTATTTTCATTTCGAGTGTTACACGTTGAATAGAAATGTTATTTTTCGACGTTTCTTTTTTTTTCCTCGTTCATTGTGTAAATACGTAGAATTTCCATATTGGGACAATTAATAAAGGACGTATTCAATTAAACAGCTGTCACAAATGCATATTTTGATTTTGTTACCACCATCGGCATCGATCTTTTGTGTATAGAATAAGTTTTTTAATTATAATTTCACATCCACGATGGCGTTCCGATGACCTAAATTTGGACTTTTATTTCTGTTCTATATTCTCTACCAGAATATGATACGTATAATAAATGCTCGAAGAACAAATGCTTGAGAATTTCACAATAGTAACATCTGCATATTATTTCAATGCGAAAAAAAAAAACCAGCTTGCTGGTACATTTGACAAACTGAATAGGGAGTAACCCATTTGAAATTTCCCTTCTAGGTGTGAAAAAAAATTTATTACCGAAAAATTTCGTGATAAATGAATCGGCGTTTTGATTTATTTTTTATGCCTGTATTTTTTACCTTTCGAAAACACTTCGATTGGATATAAAATTCGCCGTATTTTCTGCTGATTGAAAGGTAGCATAGCTAGGCTACGTTGTCATTAATTTGGCTGTCGCACCCTTTCGTCGATAGTAATACATTTAACGATTTGTAATCAACAATTACCAAATGGATTTGATATGTTATTGTATGGTTTGTATACTACGATTTATGATTTGATGACTATTATCATTTGACGAATTTCAGCTCTTATTTTCATTTTTCATTACCTGCGATTATGTACTTGTTACGATATTTATCTAAGTGGCATACTTGGTGCGATGTAAAAGCTATATAAAAATAGCTACGAAAGAAACGAATACGATTTCGTTTGTAAGACTAATCTAACTCGAATCGATTAAAATTTTAACACTCGTTTGCTACAGAATAAAAGAGATGCTTCTCATTTATAACTGGTTCAAGTTGGTGAGGTAATTAAAATTGCACGCTACGTTATTATAGTGAGCGATTCCAAAACATATGAAAAAAAAATTCTTGCCGACATGAAGGATGTCCCAAAAAAATATGAAACTTGTTCTTTCTGAGAAACAGTCAGATAGAAAGGGTAAGCAGATTCTAATTTCAGTTTCTGTAAATACACAATGAATAGTTTTTTTTTTCCAATTTTCAGTTCCGAAACCGTTTTAATACACGTAGTTTACAACAAGTTTCCAAAAAATATAGCTGTGGAAGAAGTATTAAACTAAGATGACAGAATTTCGAAAACATATCAGATCATTTTTCACCTTACAACTTTTTTTGTACCAGAGCTGAAGATAGGTCCGAGACTGATAGCAGCTTTGAGGGCGCATGTTTTCCACCCCCCACCACTCCATTAACATAATTTTTCATTCATTAAGTCGGCACATGAAAATCAAAATGTTGATATAAAAATTAATTTATTCGAATATTTTTCATAACAAATTACGAGAAATTTTCAAGAATGCAACATGGACTTTTTCAGGAAGGGGCTAGAAACTATAAAAAATATCAACTACAAACATAAAATTTTCAACGGAAATTCTGTTTGTTCCTCTTCTTAATCAACGATAATTTCGGCGGTAAGATTTTGGGAAATTTTTGGGGAAAACTCGGTTTTCATGGCCTAAGAATGTACTTTCATTTTTTAGAAAAATTTGATCGGATTATTCACACTTTTTAATAATTTCAGCACCAAGATAGTTGAAGCTTCAGGAATTTTCCATTTAAAAATACCTCCACTTTACACCGACTAATTTGATCAAAATTTTCAGTCATGTTAAAGATAAATAATGAAAATTGGTCAATATTTATGCTTTAAGAAAGGAAAAAATGAGCTACTATTGACTGCTCGAACAAAGTGAGGCCGGAATTTTTCTAATATTTTCACGCACAATACTTTTCTTCTGAGATTAAAGCTTTGGACTGTTAAAAAAAATTCATTTTAAATACCGAATAGGCTACAGCTCTTTGCCCTCCTCCTCAGGTCCTCTTCATGAATTCAGGCCTGACTGTAGAGTCACTTACGACCGTATTGCAGGAAGGAAAAACAAACGGAACTTCCAAACGTGTACCTAAAGCATATCAATTTTGTTTTTTTTTTTGTTTTTTGAAAAGTGAAGAGGAGGGTAGTGAAAAAAAATTGCGAATTGGAATCTGGAATCCCAAACTCGAATCTGAAAGCCACTCCATTTGGTTTGAAATTACAAAAATTGTTTAAAAATTGAAAATGTGGAAAGTCAATCTCTGGCATCATCGCGGAATTCTCAAAAAAAAAAAACAAATTTTTGTTGAAAAGTAACCAAAAATTCAATTTTTTACGAGGAAAATAAAAACTTTCAAGAGTGCCTGTGAATATTGCAAAGTCATCCCCCTTCGTCTGCACTACTGATCGGAGGAAGAAACACTGGAATGATGTCAATAAGTCAGACTAGATCCGAACAAAGCGAGGGCCAAAATTTTGCAAAACATCAAAAATAAGAGGGATTTAAAAATGGACATTCTACAAGATAACACAACAATCAATTTTTTCAGGAAAAATTTTAAAAAATTATAATTTTATACTAAAAATTGGTATTTTTTACTTGACAGTGCGAAAAAAAGTAACTTTTGAGGGGTAAAAAGTAACAAAAGTAACTTTTAACATATAAATAGTAACAATTAGGAATTAGAATCGAAAAAAAAGTAACCTCGCTATGATGATGGGAATCTTTAGTAGGTACCTACTTAGTACCTAACTACCTACCTACTAAAGTGACTATTATAAAGTTGAAATCTCTAACATATTTTGATTGCTCTGAAAATTAGTAGGAAACTGTAGAAATTTTTTCTCCAAAATTAATGAAATATAAAACAAGTTATAGATGGAGGTTGACTAGTTCTCACGCAGTGCTAGATCAAGAAAAAGTTTTAGGGTTAAAAATTATCAGCTTTAAAGTTCTATAACTTGAGTTTCAAATTTTCCTTCGTAGTTTTAACTCCAAAACATTCAAAAAACAGCTTAATACGCTACATAAGAAAATCAAATCAGAATACACCTTTTCTATTCTAATTTTCTGGAAAAAAAAACCAGTATTTTTCTGGAACACCCTGTATGTAAGTTAAAATTACATTTCACCTTCATTTAAAAACACCCATCATAATACAAACCATGCAATTTGAATCAGCTCGCTAATTTCAACCATTAAAAATCACCTCAATTCTGCATTTAATTCTCACACGATCAGGTACGATTCATTCACAAAAAAAAAATCAATACAAACTTTCCGACAACAGATTTATATTTTTTACAAATTCAAAATTCATTCTCGAATAATTCCACTGCAATGAACCAAGTTTTTCTATTCAATTCGATATCTTTCCATTTCCCACACAATAGAACACAGTCTTCGAACAAATTTCTCATGAAATATCATTAAATTTGATTAACATCGTCGCATTAAAACCGCCAACTTTACACGAAAGAAAAAAAACACAAACTTTGCGAAAAATTTTTCAACTTTCTATTTCGGATATTATCTCGCGTGAACACGATGAAAAACAAAAATGAAAGAAAAAAAAATAAACTCATTCCACTACTTTTTCCAGTCTACATTTACCGAAGAAGAACACCATCATATCCTCTTTTCAACGTTCCAAGACTCCCGAAGTTAATTAACGTAATAGTCCTTGCGTCTTTTACCAAAGATATAAATAATAAAGGAGTCAGTCATTTGAAAATATCACTTTTTCCGTTCAACAAAAGTCGAGAGAGAAATTTCCTTGAATATTTCAAGAACAGTAAAGTGTAATTTTTTACTTCTATTAAAAGAACTGGAAAAAAAACAGAAAGAAGAACGAAATGATACAGTAAAAATTTTCTTCAACGACACGACGCTCTTCAAATATACGTAGTAGTAGTCGATTGTCAACATAACGTAGGCTCGTAGACTCATAATACGTAGATCTGTAGTGGTTATTCCTCAACATTTAACCTCGACAGTAGACATATATGTACAACCGAATTAGTCATACTATATTAGTCATAGAATTACGCAGCGTTGTCCACGAAAAAAATAAATAAATAACTAAATAACTTCGCATTTTCATCAAAGTAAAAAAAAAAAAAAATCGTTCAATAAAATGCACAAACGAAAGTATTTCACTGAAGTTCTCGTAACATATTTAATTTTCAAATTGAAACTTTTATATTTTCTAATGGAAGGTTTTAAATAAATTTCCAACAAACGTTCAACTAATTTGATCGAAGTATTTTTTTTTAATTTTTTCATACAGAAAACTAGAAACGAACAACAACCTTTCGGCTATGTTTATCTAAAAGAAAGATGAAATGCTTTTATATGGCGCCGACTTAAATACTAAACAAGAATTACTATCATTCGGACGCTTTAGGGTTACTAATTGCCTGATTTTCTTCAAACTATACCCTCGTGTGTTCAGTTCTTGTACACAGAAGTAGATATTTTTTCCTGTAGGAGATTCGCTTTCTTTATCTTCTTTTTTTCTACTTTTCTTCTTATTTAAAATTACAATAGTTCGTGGAAAATGGAATATCTAATGGAATTTAATTTATTAAAAGATATTCGCGAGTTGAAACTTTCGTGTTTTGGTTGGTTCGATTTTTCTTTTTTCAACTTGACATTTTTCACTACAATTTTAAAAAGTTATTTTCCACCAGACTCTTTTGTAATTATTCATTTTAAGTAGGAACGAAGACAGTTAAGAAACAAAAAAGAAACACGATATGCATAAATACGGCGGTACAATTTTACGAGCTCTTCAGTTTAAAAGTAGAACTAACTGGAGAATATACAATCACCTGATTATTTGACCTTCGCATTCTGCAAAAAAAAAAATCGCCCGTTGATACCTCAAGTCATTTCAACTACAACATTTTTATAGGTAGATGATTCCTCCGGCATGATAAATATATTTCTTCACTTACATATCATTCAAAACAACAACAACAAATAAGCATCGCAATGTGCTGCTTTTTGAGGCTGATTTTCCTAAAGTAAAATAAATACGCGAATTGTTCATTCATGGAATAAAAAAAAGGAACTTTGGAATGTTTTTCCTTCATTAGTGATAGGGGCAGACCTAGATTAAAGGGGGCTGTAGCTCCGGCTCCCTGTTATGAGCTTTATACGGTATTTTGAATTGTTTTTTTTCTCATAGTCCAAGCTTCGATCGGTAAAAAAAAGTGCTGTGCATAAAAATTGAAAAAATTTTCGCCATAGCTTCGCTCGGGCAGTTGGTCAATACTCGTTTCTTCCTATCCATAAGAGTTTTAGTTCATAATTAAGCGTAAATATTATCCAATTCTCATCTTTAAAATGACTCTAAGCTTTGATCAACTAATCAATGCAATGGTGTGAAATAGAAGGTATTTTGGAACGAAAAATTCGCTCAAGCCTCAACACTTTTGAGGACCTGAACTTCGCAAAAGATGTGTAAATTGGCCAAATTTTTCCAAAAACACATTTTTTGGTCATTAAAAATAAATTTCTCTCGATAATTTTCATCCTCGTTTCGTTCGGGTATCCACAATCCTAACACTGCAATAATCGTTGATTAAGCGAAGGAAAAACAGCATTTGAATTGAAAATTTAGCAACTATAATTGAAATTTTTATAGCCCTTCTCCTCCTTTTTTGAAAAAGTCCCATGTTGTATTCTTAAACTTCGTTTGTCTCACAATTTGTTTTAAAAAATATTCGAATGAATTTAGACTAACGTTTTGAATTTCATATGCCTACAAAGTGAATGGAAAATTACGGGCGAGGGGGCAGGGGCCATCAAACCTGGTATCAGCCTACGGTCTCATATTTTCGTAATTCCGGTCTGAATAGGAGTACAAGTAGATGATGAAATAAGTATCTTAAACCATGAAAAAACACATTTAGAACAACAGCTAAATCAACATACCAAATTTCAACTTCGTAGCTCAATTTGGAGGGGAAATATGCGTAGGATAAACTCAAAACATCAGAAAAATCAACCAAAAAACCACATTTTTGTAACGTTAGGGGGTACAGGAGAGCTGAAAAATCTACATGCCAAATTTCAACTTCCTAACTTAATTTGGAGGGAAGATAGGGGAGCAAACGCCTGTTTTCAAGGTCAAAAAAGGAAAAAAGCCTCACATCTCTCCTCCAAATTCATCTAAGAGGCTGATTTTCGGATATGTTATACAACCTTGGATTCTCCATCAATCAACTCAAAGAAACGATTTTTGCAATTTTTGCCCTTCAGCATCCCCTCCCCCAAATTTGAGCACGAATGAATTTTAAACGGTGGTCGTCCCCATTCCAGAATATCAAATTCGCCGCTAAAGTAAACCTATTCCCCAAATTTGATCGATTTTGGTTTTATCGAGCAATGCAAATTATTTTTAGTTCTGGAAAAAAATAAATAAAATCAATATCTGACATGGCCAAAAATGGCCATAATGGTCTTCTAGGATCCTAAAACGAATTTAGCTGATCTCCCCCCCCCCGCACCTTTCATTTCATTCACCGTAGGTCAATAGCCTGTAATAGTCTCGTTTTCATTGACAATGTAACATAAAAATTCAGGCTAAAAACAGCAAATATGAAATGAGTGCGGCAAAGAATCACGAAGATAACTAGGGCGACGGTTCCAGCTCAAATTAATTATCAATGTTCCATGGTCATTGTAGTTTAGGAAAACTGCAAGATCGATTTTCTGCAATTAATTAAAATAATTCGAAATAAGTTGCACATGAACGTAAAAACACTATAACTAAATAACATCATAAAAATTTAATTAATTCATCATTCAAAGTTGAAGCTTCGATTGAATTCTATTAGATTCATCTAACATCAGCTCCATTTATCTCACATCGGTTTGATTTTCGATTCGAGTAATAATATACGAAATTGACAAGGGTAGCTGTGAAATTATTTGAAAATTTCTGCGACAATCGTAACGCGACGGACGTATTTTTCTCGATGAGAAAACAAATTCTGGTTTCAAAATAAAAAGTGAGATTAATTATATAATTTTAAATAAAGAGTGAAATTATTTCCTCGTTACGTGTAGTACGAACGTATGTTTGTGCATCATAATGAATAATTTTTCATCGTGTAATAATATTTCGTAACACGAAGTATGCCGCTGATATATTAGTAAGATGAGATTTCATTTAATTTAGTAAATTTTAACGAATTTATTTACCATATCGTAATGTTTGCGAACGAGATATTTCGCTGGTAATGAAGTGAATGTTAGATCTACGTACATAGACTCGTGGTAAAGGTGAGACATTATTGTAGCATCGTTAATGCGTGCACGTTTTTGTTATCATGTTCTGCTTGGAACCGGTTGAAAAACGTGGAACTGGTTTCTAAGTACGAGCATGTAGATCCATGCTAGCGTGTATTTTAAACCCAACTTCTTAAAACATATAGCCGAGCCGGCTCCGACTTTAATTTAGAATATTTATACCATACGTCCACGACAACAATACATACAAAGAAGATTCGATAGTAATGTTTTTATGAAGATAATAGCCCTGACGCTGAACGTTTTAATAACCCCTCCTTTTACAGCGATGCTACACTAATCAGGGTGCTACAAAGGCAGTAAGAAAGACGCGAATAATACAGCCTTATTGCTGAAAAACAAAAATAATTTCATGATCAGCGTATTCCTTAATAAAAATCAAAATTTAGTAGCTAGCATTCAAGAAATACTCGACTCGTAAAACTGTTTCGAAATAAATTCGATTGTTATGCTTTGATATTTTGTTGGCACATCGTAGTGTGGCCTTTATCAAATAAAAAAAAAAAAAAATACTCGCATTCATAGGCTGAAAACATTCCATAATTGGAAAGACAAACGTGATAAAATTATTCAAGGATACAAATCGAATATTTAAAAGGCACCGGTCATTAGCCGATGGCATGATAAAAATGTGTAGGAAGCGGAATACCTTTCATTTCTACAATCGCAACGCAAGATAATACAACAAATTTGACTACCAAGTGGTATTATTTTCTTAGATGGTGAATACGAGTTCACGTTTTAACATGAGTTTTTACGTTATTTCTGGTTTCTAAATATAAGTGTTTTCAATATACCTCCCGAGTATCATACGTTTTATGACCATCATATTTAATGAAAATGTCTAGAGGAACAGATGATTATTCTGTTCGGAAAACATCACTAAGAAAGGTTTTTGGAAAATCTCTTGACTATCTCGCGAAACTTGCATTTAGAGTGAAATATTTTTGGGAGGAAAAAAACAAAAAGGTATTTTTTAACATTTGTTTTTTCATGGCTCTATGATTTTCAAAAAAGTAGTGCCAGTCGCCATATTGCTTCACGATTATTACAGGTAACAAAGTTGGAAAAAAATATTCAAAACTGCATACTTTTGAAACTTCAAATACACAGAATCAGTGATATTTACAGTGTTGTTTATCGTGTTTTGATTGTTGAAACTTGAAATGAGGAAAACTGGAATAACACCAGAAACACCTACAGTACAACTTAAGTACCTACTGCTTCTTCCAAGTTCCATAATGTATCATACACATGAAAAATTTAACGCAAATGGTTGCGGATGATTATGATTTCGAAATTTCTCACGGAAGGGGGTAATAAAAAAAAGGGCACAAAATTACTTTTGCACATAAACATTACATAGCCAGACATGCAATACCATTTGTAACACGTACTAAGTACATACTAAGACTCACCTCATTTTCACTTTGGATGAATCTATCCATTCAACCAATACTGCATTTGGCCTCGTAAATAGCTTCCAGAAATGAAAATTTAACAAAAAAAAACAACAACAAACAAAGCGAGTTAACAAAAACGTGGTAAATATAGACGCACAAAACTGAAATTACGTACAGCACGCGGGAACCACGCGTAATGCGAAATCAGAAGCAAGAAAAACCAACACGCACAATCGTGAAATCAAAATAATACGGCAAATATAATAAATTAAATCCGAATTTACAAAAGCAACAAAATTATAAAAAGCGTGAAATAACAGCACACGTTTAGTTTCGAATTCGAGTACAACAGAAAATACGCGAAGATGAAGATGGTAATACAATTACACCACGAGGCAGTTTAACAACGCAGTACGAACCTGCCGACGAACCGACTCCACTCATACTAAACTAAACTGACTAAACGAACGCTAACAAATGGTAACTAACACACTCAAACGTACGTATTTCTTCAACCTCTATGAACTAACAAAGGTGATCCAGAAAACGTTATGAGAAATATTTTGAATCCCTTTGACAGCTGTTATGACGTAGATGCGCGGATATTGTATTATTTTTTAAACGAATGATAAACTCGATCAAATTTTGTTTATCGGATTGCTGATGGTTTTGTTTTTATTTTTTCTTAAAAAGGAAATAAATATATTTTTTAAATATATCTTTTCACTTGTATCTAGCGTAAGAAGGTAAAAATACATTATTCTTATTACTTCTCGTTCCTCTCTCGTAACTCTATGTAGCTAGGCTTTTGATGAAAGTTAGATGATAAAGATCATGTTTCATATATGTCAAGTCAGAAATCATAATTGCATGTATCGTTCATTCCAATCGAGAACAAATTAAATATGCTCATTTCTGCAGCTAAAATCTTCAATTTTTAGTGAATAATTTTGTTCTTCATTTAATCAAAACATTCCTGAAATAATGCACATTGCTTCTGTCATTTCCAAGGCTGGTGAGCAAAATCAATAAAACGAGCAATAAACCGTTAGATTTGGTCTTTGAAAGAGCAAAAGCAAAACTGGAACCGTGGAACGAATCATCTGATTACTATGAGAGAACCAAATGAAACCAGAACAATTCATTTGGCTTTTCATTGAGTAAAACCGATAATCAAATGGAGCAAAATCGATAATCAAAACCAATCCAAAATATCCCTTTTTTCAGTACATTTTGCTTCTATTCCTTTGCATCCGCTACTTTGAACGAAATAAAAGTAATTTAGATCTCTATTTTCTATCAGATTTGTTTTTTGACTAGTGTTGGGTGTTAGGACTGTTGAGAACAATAGTCAAAACCAAACAAAATATTAGGAACAAAACCAGAACCAAAACAAAACATATACTCCGTCCCTTATGAGTAGAACAAAACCGAAATGAAATGAAATCGTTCACCTACCAACACCAGAACAATAATCAAAAAAACGTTTTGCTCGCCAGCCTTAATCATTTCAGTGGTTGGTAAATTTAAAATTTTTACCTCGTTTACATTACAGGATTTCAATAGAATTGAGCAAAAAAATGCATTTTGGAAACAGGAATTTGAATTGCAAAAGAGCATATTTAGTCCGTTCTCGATTGAAACGAACTATAATATCAACGATTCCGTACGAGACATTTTTTTAAATTCTAGTTTACTAATATG
The DNA here is from genome assembly GCA_900060175.1 of Ferrisia virgata. NCBI lineage: Eukaryota > Metazoa > Arthropoda > Insecta > Hemiptera > Pseudococcidae > Ferrisia > Ferrisia virgata. The sequence goes on from FIZR01005555.1 coordinate 78,164, forward strand.
GAACATAAATACGAGAAACCTAATCTTGTTATGGTGAAATCAAATTTCATTAACGCGCGAATAAGCTTTGAAATAAATTAGGTTTGATTATTTCTTTTAGTTTCGTTGAAAAAAATTCATTAAAAATATCAAGGACTGCATAGAACTAAAACCTAAATGATTCAGTAAAAGAAATTTTCAAACTCTAGTTTGCCAAAATGAAAAGAAAATTAGGAAAAATCTAGTCTCGTTGTAGGGAAACTAAATCTCATTAACGTACAAATAAACTTTGAAACAAATTAGCTTTGCTCATTTCGCTTAGGTTCGTTGAAAAAAAAAATCGTTGAAAATATCAAACACCTAAAAATCGATTGATAGCTGATACGAAATATATTTTCGTTTTATAAATTACTGCATCAAATCATCAATAATAATCGACGCTGTTGATCGATAAATCAATGTGCAACATTTATTAGAAAATCTCATTGAAAAAATTATGTAATTTACCAAATAATGAGATACATCGTAATTAAAAGTTTATGGAATAATTAAATTTAAAATAAAAAAATTGTACTCCATACAAATTATTTTGTATAACTGAAACGAAAATTTTTCCACAAAAATACAATAAGTTCATTAAGGTTGGTACCGACATAGTACACGAGCTTGGATTAATTTTGGATTCCTTTCATCATCAAATTGAACGACGCCTTCTTGACCATCGATGGATAATAATTTTCCTATCATTCCACTTTCTTCTCCGACTAAAACTTTGACTTGATCATTAATTCTGGGCGCAACAGGTTCCAAATGATCATATCGGATTGTAAAGTTAGCACCTTCATCTTCGATGAATAAATTACACATTCCATCCTATAAATAAAAACAAAAGTTTGAATACAATTTCCCAAGAGAGCTCTTTAATACACGAATAATTCATTACAAACCTTGATTCCTCTTATAATTCCTGTTAGGCCAACAAGACCACGATCTTCGAACGATTCCAGGACTCTTACAACAACACCAGGAGTGAAACTTTCTTGTAAGCTTGACATTTCTATTCCTTTATTATTGAAGACGAAAAACAATGAGAAAAATTCATAAAAAGAAAACATTCAAGAGGTAATTTTTCTTCATACCTGAACCCGGAGTTCCAGGATTATCGTAAGGTGACTGTATCGAAGAAGAACTGCCGGGAGTCATAGGGCTGTAGCTAATTGGTGAAGATGAACTGTACCTACTGCCTATAGCACTTCCTCCAGGACTCGGAGTATGTAAATAGGATGACGACGAAGTACTACCACCTATAAAGCAGATTAAAATTTGTACATATTCCCAAAGAAATTAATTTGACTAAAAAAAACACGTACTATGATAGCCAGACGGAGAATTCGTATGATAAGGAGAAAAAGAATTATCCGAAGAGGCATAATTGCTCGCAGGAGTCTGCGGCGCGTAATTCGATGGACTATTATTGAAACACGAATCCCAATTCTCTTCTTCTGGTTCGGATTGACGAGCAGGTGTATTCGATACTGATCCTTCCCACAGTGCAGGAGTTCTAGAACCATCGTGAACAGGCGTCATGCTACCATAATGACGCGGAGTACGATTTCCGTCATATAACGGAGTTTGCGAACCATGCATTGGAGTTCTTCCACCGCCACTGTACATGGGTGTTTGGCTGGGGAAATTGGGAGTACGAAAGTGAGAGGAGCATGTTCCCTAATATAAACATAAATTTCATTATAAACGCATTCCTTCCCAAAATTCTAAATAATTCGAGATCAGCGGTAGAAATTACTTTATTCGGTTCACCAACAACTTGAATATTATTTCTGTCTACGGAAATCGTTTGACAAGAAGTATGCAGTTCCACTCTAGATGTTGTATCGGTTGAATCTTTCACAATTCCCACATTTCCTATAAAACATAAGGATTTAATTACAAAGTATTGATACTTAAAAGTTGACAATCATCCAGGTTTCAAGAACGAAATAAGGGTACCTTTATATGGTCCTCTAGTAATTTTAATCGTTTTCCCAATAATTTCTGTATCCCTTCTGGTGAAACCTCCGCGACCTCTGTTTCTTCCACCACCACCACCGCCGCCACCACCACTCGGATGTGCAGGAGATGAAATTCTGGGCGACATGTAACCGGAATCTAATGTTATAGTAGACTAAAACATAGATTTCCACAATTAATGAACCATAGAATTAGTAAACTATTTAATTTTTGCTGCGTTATTCGTACCGAATCGCGACCGCCTCCGGCCAATTGTAAATGCCGAGTCTTACAAACGAAAATTCCGCTGTTGTCCAGAAACATTTTGGAAAACAAAAATGCGTAGTTTCGATACAAATGTTTTATTTCTCCACCACGTCCCTAAACAAAATTATAAAATGAATTAAGTTAAACATTAAAATAAAAATAGGCCTACATTTTACAAATATCCTCAGGCTTACCGAATGTGGTCCGTCAATGACTTTAACAATATCTTTCCTTTGAATTGTTTGTTGGTCCGAGTCCAAAGCTATTGTATTCTTGTACTCTTTACGTTTATGCAAAGCTTGGGGTCTTACCTCGACAACTTTGCCATTCATATTTAAAACATGAAAGATTTCTTTTTCAAGTCGCACAATTACTCCAACGGTTTGAGGACTATGGAAAAAATTACGTATCAAATTTGTTTATTACAAATTTTTTTATTTATAATGAATTTACTCACTCCACTTGTACTAAATCTCCATGTTGGAATTGTCCTAACGAATCAACTCCAGTAGCCATATCAGTACAAAGCTGTAAATCTCTAGGTAATATTTCTAATTCGTGCATAGTAAGATCAGAGCACACAACGACACGATTTTCTTCAGCTCTTATGACCAAACCAGTATCTCCTTCATTTCTTCCAGCAATTACACGAACATGATCTCCCATTTTGAAGAACTTTTTCAATTCACAAGCTTGGAACTCGAGAGGAGTCTGTAAAATGCACATTTTGTAGTAAGTTGACTAAATTTCAGCGTGATTCGTTCCAGTATTGACTCACTTTGAGTTCATTGTGCTTTGGCATAACAGTAATAAAATTCCCATCGATAGTTAGAATTTTTCCTTGCAGATGTATAAGTTCTCCCTGGCACACTTCCACATTATCGCCAGCGCTGAATACTTGACCGGCTGATTCATCTTTGCCGGAAGCCGGTAATTCGATATCTACTCCTTCGGGAGCCTCTTCGAATTTTTCCAATTCCGATAGCGTTGGTTTTACACCTGCAATAAAATATATTCACATATTAATACATCATTTAATACATCAAAAGAAATATAAACATAAAATTTCAGAGCTTACCATCCACTAGTATGGCATTCATGTTGAAATTTTTGTATAAAAATCCTTTCAAACTGTAACGATTCCCTTCGAAAATCATGAAATCTCCGTCACTAGTTACATCTCCGCCGACAGCGCGAATTGCTTCGGGATCAAAAGGCTTTGCAGCAGGACGTTTCTTTTTCTTACGTTTAAGGCTTTCACTATCCTAGTTGACCAAGGGTTTCATTATACATTGCAATACGTATATTATTATTCCTCATGAATAAAATGCGATACCTGAACAACTCTCAAGGCTCCTCTAGGTCTAGTATAGTCAACTCTGGGAAGTAATTTCAGATGAACTTCGTTTTGAGCCACATCCACATAATCTACTTGTGCTATATCGTCTTTATACAGACCTGCAATAGAAAGAAAAGTGTTATAAACTTTGAAACTATGCGAAATACTCATTTTATTTCTCACATTACCTCGTTTTAACCGAACCCATTGCTTAGGTCTTAATCCAACTTGCTCTTTTGTCACTCGTAAAATATCGGTCATTTCTTTGATGGGCACCATCTATAAAATTTATTACACATCAGTGTTACAAATAATCGCTAATACGATGAAAAAATCCTATATAAACGCACCTGTTGCTTCCAAACACCCATTCTCAAACTGCCAACACGATCAATAGCTTGTTTTACGTGAGCTTGTTTGTAAGCTTCAATATAAATATAACCTTTTGCCCCTTCAGGGGCTACAACTGATTTAATTTGAAGAGGTTCTTCGGTCAACATATACGCGACAAATTTTCTCATCAATAACAATGCTGTATTTTTTTCTTCACCCATGCGACATTTTACCATCCATAAGTTAGGATCTCTAGCAAAAACAATTGCAGCAAAACGATAATCATTTAATTCTGAATTCGTTTTATTCGTTTTAGAAAAATAACTAACTTGACACCAGGAAGTAGAGTTTGTTGGGTAATTTCGTCAGACATATCTTCTCCGCCATCACCAAAATGTCTAGTGGACATAGACTCTCCAGCATATTTCTTTCGAAGGTATTCTTCAATCTCGTCCTCTTTTTGAGAACTATAAGCAAAAATTTATTCAATTTTCTTCGATTTTCTATCAAGTAGGTAAATATAAAAATGAAACGAACTCCCAGAAAGATGTGCCTCTTCTACGTCCTTCGATTTCTTGAGCTGTAGGACCAACTTCATCGATTTCATTTGCAACGATACCAATTTCTTGAGCTCCTTCTTCCCACTCTTCTTCGGATTCTACCTCATCGTCCACCTCAGCTTCTTCAAGAATAAATCCTCCATGACGTTCATTTCGTCGTTTTTTGTAGCGAGCATTATCTCTTTCTTCATCTTCATCATCGTAATCCTAAAATAGGAATACATTGTTTTGGTTTAATAAGTAAATAAATGCTTACTTAGATGACGCAATGGTTTAAAATCGTCCATTTTGCAACGGAGAAATGCATAAATCAAACATATAATTCTGCTTCATCAGACGCTAAATAATTCAAAAATTGAAAACTTACTTCTTCAGAATCCAACGCTTCACCCTCGGGTTCCTCTTCATCTGAAGCACTTTCGTTCTCATTATTTTCCTAAAAGAGTGTTATAACTTTTAACCTATCTATAAATATAATAAGCACGTAACAAAAATGAATAAATTCAAACCTCAGCTTCACTTCCACTATTATACTCATCTTCAGAAGACATTTTGATTTTTCAACTGTAAGGAAAAGTTATGAACAATAAAAAATTAGAGAATTCGGAACAATTATCAATAAGACATGATTAATTATACATTATATGGACTGTTAATGCTATTGACAAAAATTAGCAATTTTGAAGCAAAAAATACTGAGCGCATTTTCCAGCACTGCTAGAGCGCATGAGTAGAAGTTGTTTATTTTCGTACTGTGTGTGCGTAAAGTGCATGTGTGTTAGTGTGTAAACAATGTGTAAACCTGGAAAATGCGCCCAGAAGGTTTGCTTCAAAAACCTGTGAAATGACTGATATGCATTTACAGTCCAGAAATATGTAGTTAAAGTTTGGTACAATTTCTTTGGAACGAGCAATACCTATAAGATTATAAGAAATTTATAAATCGCCGCAGAACAAATTTAAATTCATCAATTATGGGTAAATTTACAAACGCGGTATTAAAAATTTGTTTATACTCAATTATTTCCAATATCAGTTTTACTTTTCATTTGCACACTTACACTCCACCTCTGCCCCAACAGTTCATTGTTTATCAACTGTGCCATTACAATGTTGCTAGCTTGTAACAACTCCTCAACGTTGTCAAATAACAACGTCACTAAAATTACCGTAATTACAAAGTTATTACTTATTACCAAATATATTTCAACATGAATTTTGCAAAGGTCTGCAAAAGTGCAAGTTACTGAGTTGGGGATTGGAGAATAGAGAATTTTTTGGATATTCAGGAAAAAATTGCAATACCAGTTCTTTAGATTCTTCGATCATTAATTTTGCCACAAAGGCTGATTTTAATGGTACAAGTGATTGGGCTAGCTGGATGATGGAACCGTTCTAATTCCATTTTACGATAAGCATCGTTGTAAACTTTTTTTAAAGCTGAGCGAACTTGGTCTCGTATGTCCATTGAACATTTGCTTGCCTGTAGATCATCGTTGTAACAGGTTGTGCTTCTGTTGTAGGTGTTATTATTATTATTGACAACCATGTTATTTTTTTAAAAATTTTAACATTATACCCGAAAAGGAGAGGTATAATATTTTCAGTCAGAGTGTTTTATCAAGTACCTACAACATTCTCATCACATTTCGATGGCTACAAATCGTTTTTCAATTACCTTTTGATAAAATCCAATTTGGAAGAAGGTAAGTTGGACGCAAAAAGGGAAGCTGGAGGGAGATTCACATTTTTGAAGCATAAAATCGACATTTCAATGGTTTTTTTGTCATTTTTCAAAACATTTTTCTGTTTTCATCAATTTTTTACGTTGCTGAACCACAATATAGACATATTAACAGGTTTTTCTTCAATTTTTGTAATTTTTCACGTTCTTGAAGCATAAAATCAACATTTTACTGATTTTTTTTTTCAAATTTTCTTCAATTTTCAATGTTTTTGAAGCTAAAAATGCTTTTTTTTTTCAATTTTCATGAGCATAATATACCACAAAAAAGCATCTCAAGGTGATGTTTTTTTACATTCAAAAATTTTAAATTTTTAGAAAAAAATTACATTACCAATTCAAGATTGCAATTTTTACAGTTTTTTTTAAAGATTTTTGTAAATTAGAATTAATTTTGAGTTATCAACAGTAAACCTTTTTCAAGCTAAAGCCGCAATTTTTCACAGCTTTTTTCCAAAATTTTCACCTTTGCTTCACTCAGGCCATATTATTCTTGAATTAAAAAACATATAACTTTTTCAAGCCAAAATAGCAATTTTTTTACAGCTTTTCTCAAAATTTCCACCTTTGCTTCCATCTGAGCTGAAACACTAACCTGCCAATGGTGGTAGTAGATTGCTGCTTTTCTCTTCAGTAACTGCGAGAAAAAAAGTAAATTAACATCATTCCAATATCTACCAAAAGCTAAATCAATCCATATTAACCATTTATATCCTCCAAATCACATATCCACGCACGGTTGTATTTTCCTTATCTGTCAACGTAATTACTTATTGAAACATCTACTTGATACGTGTTCGATAAGATGTTGCTCAGATAATTCTTTAAATGAAACGCGTAATATTTTTTTGGATATGGAATAACGCCAGGAAACCCCATCGAGATGTAGTATCTTGCGGTATCTTCGAAAGTGTCGGTAGAACGCAAGGCAATACGCCATACTCTTCGACATGGTGCAGCGATCGTCGAAATGTTTAATAATGTACCTCTAATGAAATTGTAATTTTTCAAAATGTACCAACAGTTGAACATATTTTTCCGACTCGCGAAGGGCGAGTATTTAATGAAATACCTGAAATCGTAAATCTCACTAATTTCTTCAACCATTCCGAAATTAATTAACAGAAAGACTACAAAAAACGAATAATTAATCGAAATTTCAATTACTGCATTCTCATTTTTGTTGTTATAATCTAGTTAATGTTGGTTAAAAATTAAAGAGCATTTTATATATATAATCCAGGGATCTCTTCAAATTGAATAGACTATAGTTTTTTTTTTTTTTTTTTTTTTTTTTTAAAAAACCCAACCCTTTTTTTTTTTTTTTTTTTTTTTTTTTAATACAACCAATCCTGTTTTTATTTTTTTTTTCTGTGTCTA